>CAUYRH010062798.1:0-56814 GCA_963574655.1 Perodicticus potto | reverse complement strand
GGTACAAGAAACTATGTTACACTGGTTGCATTTGTTGGGTAAAGTCCCTCTTACAATCGTGTTTTGCCCCCAAAAGGTGTGGCACACACCAAGGCCCCAAGACCCCACCCCCCTCGCTCCTTCCCTCTCTCTGCTCTTCCTTTCCCCTTCCCTCCCTCATTCTTTCTCTGTTCTCCCCTTCCCTCACCCCCACCATGTCAATAATTGTCATTAATTGTGCCGTATTTAATCTTTTTAGGTGGATGGAATAAGTTCCTACTTGTGAATGACACTCGGGACGTTTGGTGACATGTCCAAACTCTTACAGATAACAAAATTGGCAAAGCTGGGATTTAGATGCTGCCGACCTGACTCCAAGTTTATTCTGTTTACACACAGCCTGGTTTCTAGGGAAATGCGGGTTGGATAAAGTATATATATAAAGCATGAATGCTAGGTTAAGTACTTCTCTCTGGTGCAATTTCTGTATAGTAACTAAAATGGAAGTGATACGATGAGAGCTGGATGTTTGAGGAGAATTTAAACAAGTGGATTGAGAGGAGAGACCGTAAAACAGAAACAAAACTGGGTTAAATCAACCCAGGCGTGAAGTGATAAGAACCACAGCTGGAATGGGAAATAAAAGAGCATGAGACATTTCAAAATGAAAAGTATTGGTGACTTAACTCTAGGGGGTAAAAGCAAATGGCAGTAATTTTATTGACCTGTATTTGCTATTATAATTTAGTGCATGTTACATTCATACATTGTAGTTCTTTTATCCACATTTTAATAGTTGGTAATGAATTTTCTTTGCAGACATAAAATATTTAATCCTGAATTTTTTGTGCTGATAACTTCTTAGGCAAAAAGATATAAATGAAAGTTTTTCTAGGAGCATGGTTACAGCTGATTAAAGCTGCATACTATGTTAAGATTGAATAAATGAATGAAATTTAAAATTCTTAAAAGGAAGAAATAAGAATTCATGAATGTTCACAAAGTTTTAGATTCGTAGGGATATAATGGACTTTGACAGTCATGTTGCTTTTTAGATTTATCATAAGACATTGAACTGCTTCCTAGATGTGTGTGACCTTGGGCAAGTTACTAAGTCTTCTTGAGTCTCCTTTTTTCATTATCAAAATGGGGATATCACTAGTGTCAACATCAAAGGGTTTAGGGGAAGATTAATTGCAGTATAAGTAAAATAATAAGAACAGTTTCTGGTGCACAATAAACTCTGAATAACTGTTAAGATTATCTAGGCTGCTCAGGGGAGTAACAGGTTGTGGTTTTCTTATGAATGTTAAGAGTCAGAATTCACATGTTAGGAATCCTCCCCAATTCATAGACTAGTTGATTATTTCATGCTGATAATTTATGTCTGGTAGAGTAACCTTACTCTTTTGTCTCCTTGGATTTGTGACTTCATAATCACTCAAGGAAGCAGTTAAGGAATTGTTCTGGTTTGTCATTTCTTTTCTTCTGTCTTTTTTTCTCTGATCAACAAGTTGTTTACCTGCTCAAAAGGACAGTAGCAAGGGGAGGCAGGGTTCATTTTCTTCATAGCTGCTCATGGGTGCCATTGACATGCAGACAAACTTAAGTTATTTACCTTCTCGTGGTCTTTGGTCTTTCTGAAACTTCGTGTAAAGATACATTTTATGGCCTACAGATGAATAAATAAGGTTGTTTTTCTTTTTTTAAAGTACACCATGAGATCCTTTGTGCCTGTTGAGTTATGGAAAGTGTTAATTTGCTACCGTGCAGGCAGTTTGTTTGGCTTGGGAAAATTGCTAGTGTTACATGGTTTTGAAATTTGTTCTTACTGTTGGAAGCAAATATTATGATATAAAAGCTTAGTGGTCATATTGTACTTTTTGTCTCTTGAATACTTACATTTTTACAGAAATGGATACCATAGTTGATGGTTTAGACCTGAGTTCTTCAAACTTTTTTCCTTCAAGGGGCCTTTTTAGACTTTTTTCCTAATAAAATGTTACTTCCACACATATAATGTATATCTGCTTATTTTGTGTATCTGTGTTCTTTACATGAAGAGTTGAGAGTTTTTTGTTCTCATTTGCCCCCTTGAGGTTCTACTGCCTGTGTTGAGAATGCATATTTTATAGTAGTGGATTCTCAAAATTTTTAGTTTCAGAACCTTTATATTCTCTAAAATTTTAAATACCATGAAGAACTTTTGTTTATGACAGTTATATGTATGTATCTAGTATCATACTGCATATTGAAGCTGAGAAAAAATTTTAAATATGTGCACTAACTAGTTTGAAAATATTTTGTGAAAAATAACCGTTTCCCCCTCTCCTCACTCTTCAGTGAGAAGAGTGACATTGTGAACATCTTTTTGCAAATCTTTTTAAAAAGGTCTGGATTAATATCAACACTCTCATGGTTGCTTCTGTATTCAATCTGTTACAGTGTTGGAAAGAATATCTGCGCTAATCCCTACTTGGAAAAAGAAAGATATTTTAATTACCTTTTCAGATAATAGAGCGTGTTCTTTGTTAATATACCAAAACTTGATAATTGGTAGTTTCTTAAAGGATAGTTGTGATGTTAATTGAGAAACCATGTAAAAACTTTGTGTCTTGTTGTATTAAAATGCATTGGTCTTATATGAAAACCCATTGGTCTATCTTTTACTTTGAATGGATCTTTTGTCATGAATAATTTTGAATCATCATACATTGTTCACTCACTGTCTCATTACATTTCATTAATATCACCACTGATCTTACCAGAAACTTTCAAAATATTAGAGATGATTATGAAGCATTTTTTCACTTGAACACATGAATATTGTCTTTGATAATGAATACCATTAGTTGTTTGAAGTAACAAATGTATTTCATTCATTTCCAAGAAAATGCCTGCCATAATTCATATACTCAAGTTTGCATAATCAGTTTATCAATCATTCTTTTAAATAAAAAAAGAACATGTCCTATTAAACAGGTGATTCAGCTGATGTGACGAGCTGCACAGATGCTCTTTCTATGGCCATCACACTTCTGTGTGCAGCAGGAGCGCTTCCTGCCTGCTTCTCAGTTTATCATAGAAGGTATTAAGTAACGTGTATTCAGGGTCGAGATTTAATAAAGTTAGTAATTTTTACTGTGAAAGCATGGCAATGAAGAATACAACTTCTAGTACAGTTGGCGCTCCTGTCTTAATTTGGCTCCTTGATGAGACTTCAGCTCTTTTCACCACCATTGCATTTTGCAGCACGAGTTAGTGTTCATGTCCATAGCAGTGAAGAAGGCAGGTAACTTTCTAGTATTGTTCTGAAAACAGTTTTGACTTTCAAGGAGATTTGGGGACCACTCTACCTGGATCCAGTCCCACCTCTGTCACTTATTAATAATAGCTGCCTGACCTTGAGCCAGACACTAATACCTAAACCAGACAAGCATTTCTATAAAAGAAGGCTATAGATCAATATCTTTAATGAACATAGGCAAGGGAAAAAATACCCAACAAAAATACTTGACATAAACTTTTCAAATACCATCATTGTTTTCTTTTTGTAGGTTTATTTATAGGCCTACCAGAGGAGGAGGAATCTGGATTCTGAAAATTGCTTGTTATCATGGAATAAGAAAGATCCTTATCAAAATCCCAAGCTATAATTATTTCTAGGCTGAAGGTCTAAATCTTATCAGTTTTAGGACTTTTCTTTAAAAGCAAAAGAAAAGCCTGCTGCTTTGTTACAGTCAGGAGTTAATGCTCTTGGTTGTGGGATTTTCATTAAATTCTTCCTACCCCTCAACATTCTTCACATAATTTAGGCAGAAAGAAACCTGGTCACAATAAACTGTGAAGTGCTTCTTTAGGTGTTTATCAATTTGAGGAAATTTCATTGGGAAAACATTTCCCCCCTTTGGTTAGTCTCATTCTTCCCGATCTTTGAACATAGAACTGTCTGTAATATGCATACACCCATTTTGTAGTAACCTTCATTTTAGGAAGTTGTTTTTTAGTAAGAGGGAGAGCCTGTTAGTGCCTCTGGTGTGTTATTTATGCCAAAGAACCAGTTGTTTTATGGGAGAAATGACACAGGAGGTTCTTCCGTCTGCTGTAATTGATTATTAATGTGGTTCCCAAATAGTTCCTCAGTCCCAGCATCGCTCTCCTGGCTGACTAATGCTGTCCTATTAGTTTTTAATTTTAATTTTAATTTTTAAATACTTAAAAAATAAATTTCCCCCCAGTTACTTAAGTAGTGCCTTCATTTTAGAGAAGTTCAAAAGTACAAAAAAGATAGAAATTAGGAAAAAAGGTTACTACCTTTTCTGTCCTTGGAAATATTCTTTACTAACTTTTTTTGATGATTAATAGATGTTCCTTTTTCTCCTAATTGGCAACATACTCTATATACATTTCATACTGTGCCTTTTCATTATCACCGTCTTCCTCCTTCCAAAAGTATTCTAATCCAGGTCACTTGGTTTTTTAACTATTCTTTATTTATACTGACTACTTAACTTTTGCCATTAGTATGCATAATACTTTTAAAAAGTCCATTGTCTTAATGTTAGACATTTAGGCAGTTTTCAATTTATCATTATAAATATGCTGTGTACCAGTTATCGCATGAACTTTAAGCAAAAATTTAAATACTTAGAAATTAAAGGTTATAACATACAGCACCACTTACAATGTGTATTTCTTATTACTGAGAGAAGCCGTCTCAACTAGGTATAAGGAGTTTTCCTTAATCTCCTGGTGATGGCTTTTTTAAAGAAGTTCTTTATGCTCTCTGAGTCTGTATAGACCTGCTTGTATAGAGTAGGTTGTAGAAAAGATCAGCATGTGTCCTTTTGGTCTTTATTTTTTTCTCCCTTTCTTTAGCCTCAGGTCCTGGGACAGTTACAGAAAGTGGTTTGGGGGATGATGTATCTGGCTTTTTCCTTTATTGGATAATGTATAATTGAAGTTTTGTGTCAGAGTTCTTTGCTAATGCTATATAAATTTCAGGTGTGCAACAGAGGAACATGGCTCAAGAAACTAATCACAGCCAAGTGCCTATGCTTTGTTCCACTGGCTGCGGATTTTATGGAAACCCTCGTACAAATGGCATGTGTTCAGTATGCTATAAAGAACATCTTCAAAGGCAGAACAGTAGTAATGGTAGAATAAGCCCACCTGGTAAGTAATTCTTTGAAAACACAGAAGTGTTAATATTGAAGTACACTTAGGTAGTAGTTCATCATACCCAATACTTTTTCCACTCTCACACCGTACTTGCATTATCACATGTGTACCAGGAAAATTTTTCATTATGCATTGAGATATGATTAGTGGTGAGGAATCAGGAACGAGTGTTGCTCATTGAAAATACTACAGATCCATTCCGGAGCCTTATATTCTGTGCCACAGAACTCTTACTACCTTTTTAATTAGAAGGACACCCGAAGTATACATATATAGCTGTCTTGGAAAGTAAGATAAGGGAAAGAACCAAGGTTCTTTTATCTGGGTGACTTTTGCAGCTAAATTCGTTATTGAAGAGTAGATTTTCAATAACTACAACTAATTATAGAGAAAGCCTTACTTCATTGGGAGGAGTGTACCAGATTAACTAAGAGAAAGGGATTTTCAACCCCAGTTCACTTGGGTTTTTCATGGCTTTTTGTTGTGTCAGAAGATTTTCTGGAACTAAGGAAATTCTGAATATAAGCTCTGCATAAGGGAGGTGTCAAAAGTATTCATGTAGGGTATTTCTCATGTAAGTTAATGCTTAAAATGCTTAGATTTTTGTGCTTAGTGAAAGTGTAGCTATTACTTATTTAAAATTTTATATGAGGTCTTTTTTATCATTATCTCATGCTCAAGCCAAAAACTTTAATAGAAGCCATTTAATAGAAACTTTTAATGAATATAAATTGTTGAGTTTAACTTAAAATCATCTACATTTCTGCCTTGTGCAGTACAGAGAAAATAATATAGCCTAATGTGCTAATGTGCGCAGGTTTTAATTGTAAACCTGTGTCTACCTTAACTGCTAAATTACCTTTTATTTTAAGTATCTCATTTGTATACAAGTACTTGGAAGATGTTTTTGAATTTAAAGGATTTGTGTTTGGATGATACTCAAGTCCTGAGAAATAAGAATTTAGTTTATTAATATAAACAATTTGTATATGGTTTCCTTTTTGGTTAAAATTGATGTTTTTCATTTGCAAACTGTTGAAACATTTTATAACTAAAAATAATGAATCAGTGTATTTCATAGTAAAATAAATCCATATGCTGTATTTCATGGAAAATTGATCTTGATTTTTTTTTTTTAGATAAGGTCTTAGACTGCCCTGGGTATAGAATCACTAATATGAAATGTGGTACTGTTACAGCAACTTCTGTCAATAGTCTGTCTGAATCTTTACCAGTTCAGTGCACAGAGGGCAGTGTCCCAGAAGCTCAGTCGACGCTAGACTCTACATCTTCATGTATGCAGCCAAGGTAAGATGTAGTCTCGGAAATGTAATTGTAATGCTAAGGAGAAGTAAAGGATATATTCTATTTTTGATCTATTTTATTAAGGAAAACTATGTAAATAAACCACTTTAGGTCTTAAATTGTATCTGTCTGATTCTTAGTTAGAAAAAGTTTGTTCTTATTTTTATGTTGTGGGGTGGGGAGTTATCTTTTAAGTTTTGGATTACTTTTCTAGTCATCTTTTTTTCTTCCTCATAATATATCCTGACTCATTCCTGAAGTTCTTTTGAAGCATATTAAGTTCTTTAAATTTCAGTTTTATTCTGCAAGTACTAGTGCCTTGTATTTAAAGAAAAGAAAGTCTCGTCACGGATTCTCTTTGTTTAATATCATGATATATAATATTGTTTGTATCATAGTATATTTTTCTTTTTAACTCTGAAATGAAATTATTTGGAAGCCTGCATGCAGAAATATTTGTTTCATTTTTATTCTGCTATTAGGAATCAGTGGGTTACGTTTCTGTACTATGCTTCCTTTTTTTCCAGTTCATGATAGGAGGTGTTCAGTTTTACTATGCCCAAATCTCACGTACAGCTTTGTGTCAGGGTTTCTTAAGCATGTCTTTGTCATGCTAGTTTTCATTTACTGGAGTTCATGTGGTACTTGAAATACATAAAGGATATATACTATTGCTTTATTTCCAAGGCAATAAAATTCTGGTCCAAATTGGTCTCTAGTTTTAAAGGCCTGTGATTATTTTAAGTTATAAAAGTGTCTTGGTTTTCTTAACAAACTGCTTAGATATGTTAAATTCTTACTATATTACTTTAGTTAATACTTTTGTGTGGAGATCATCTTTTAAAATGAAATGCTTTTGCTTTTGTAGCCCTGTATCAAATCAGTCACTTTTATCAGAATCTGTAGCATCTTCCCAAGTGGACAGTACCTCTGTGGATAAAGCAGTACCTGAAACAGAAGATCTGCAAGGTTTGCATATGAACTAGCATATATTTTGTCATTTATTTAATATTTGAGTATTATAGGCCATACACTATCCAGCTGCATGTATAAAAAGTTATCTACTTGAAAAACATGTTTTTCTGCTTCTTTTCTTTATGAACAAAGTAGTTTATATCCTCAAGTATTTAATTTTCCAAATGGTTAGGAGCCATTTCTTACAAGTAATTATTTCATCAGCATAAACATTGAAAACTCAATTTCATTTAGTTTGAATAATATAGTTAGATGAACATGTGACAGCATGAGACTATTCTCTTACTAAAAATTATTTGCTCTCCAAGCAAACTGGGGCTGCTGGTTTGAGGAGAATCTGTTTCTCTTGTTTTTGACTCACCTTGGCTGGCGCTGCCCCATCCTTCCCCATCTGTGATTTTCAGTGCGGGAGCCACTTCCAGGTACATGGACTCCTACCCCAGTGTCTTCTGTTCTTGCACATGCCCTTCATACCCCATTGTTTGCATCAAAGCGACAGGGGAGGACTTTTGTATTTGTGTGGAGGCTTTCCTAGTGGGGAGAGGCAGTGCAGAGAGGCCACTCAGGAGACGGACATATGCTGACCTGGTCGTATTCTGGTAGTGTGTGGAGACAGTGTATTAACAGAGGAAGAATACTCTGGAAAGATAAGCCCATCATTCATCCTGACCAGTGTGACTTTTCACTGTGCATGGTGTTCACATTATGATGACAGACAAATCTGACAGTCTTTAAGTTTGTTAAACTTTAAATTTAAATAAGCTAGTTAATTTCCAATTAATTTAATTAATTTTTGCCCAACTAATACTTGGAATAATTTCTCTATTTGTATAAATTTTGTGGTAGCAAAATACTACTATGTGGTCAACATATTCTAGTCCACATAACATATTATTATAAATTCATAAATATTTTAAATGAGCAATTTTTTTATTTTTTAGTTAAGTTGAAAGGGAGGGCAGAGATGAGAGATTTTTTTTTTTTATTGCCCTGGGTAGAGTGCTGTGGCATCACAGCTCACAGCAACTTCCAACTCTTGGGCTTAAGTGATTCTCTTGCCTCAGCCTCCCAAGTAGCTGGGGTGACAGGCGCCTGCCACAACACCGGGCTATTTTTCTGTTGCAGTCATTGTTGCTCTAGTTGGCCTGGGCCAGATTTGAACCCGCCAGCTTCTATATATGTGGTTGATGCCCTACCCACTGAGCTATGGGCGCTGCCAAGATGAGGGATTTTTAAAAGTTAAAAAAAAACCCTCTAAGATTCAGTTGTTCACTGCACATGGGAAATAATTAAGACAGGGTTGGTGTCATAGCTCTCAGTTTTATCATAGTGGCATAGTGGTGTGATTACTTCAGACAGGAAGCTGGTAAAGGTACTGTTAGACAAAATTTTGGATAACCGTGACTTGGAAGTTACAAACTTTCAAAATTGAAATAGCTCTTTTGGAGGTTGTAAGTAGGTAGTAGGCATTTAAGTGTGTGGTATGATCAAAATTATGTGTGAGATGTAGAAGTCCTTGGCATAGGTTGAAAAATGAGAGTTACCATGGAATACTATTCAGCCATACAAAAAGATGGTGATGTGACATCTTTTGGATTAACCTGGATGGAGTTGAAATACATTCTTCTGAGTAAAGTATCACAAGAATGGAAAAGCAAGTATCCAGGGTACTCAATACTCTGGATTGAGTGAAGCCAATATGTGAAGCCAATAGATGAACTAATATGCACCCACACAGGAGAAAAACTCAATTCAGTTGAAGTGGGGCAGCTGGGGAACGAGGGAGGGAGATTTGTGGGCTCCCACTTAATGGGGACAATGTGGGGGCATGTGGCACACCTTAGCGGGGCCGGACACAACTACAAGAGGGACTTTACCTGACAGATTCAAATATTGTGAATTGGTTGTACTCTCACATTAACCTAAAATAAATAAATCAGTGGCCTAATTTTCAATAACAAACAAATAAATAAATAAATAAATAAATAAATATAAAACCAAAGGAGCAAGCAGGAGGATGAGGCAGCAGAGGAGCAGAGAGCAGCCACCTAGATCCTGGTTAGTTTCAAGCCACAGATGGCGAAGGAGAATTTCAAGAAGCAAGAGAGAGAAAAGAAAACAGACTTCTGTGAAAACATTATTTGTCTCATGATAGAGCAAAGTTTAGAATGTTGGTAGTAGGGAAAAAATGTATAAAGCTCAAGGATACGGTAACAGTTATATAAGTTTAACAGAGAATAAAGGTTAGCAGCTGGTGAACCATCATAATGTGAAGTGCTCACATGCCACTCTAGGTGTATGGAGGACAGTGTGTTTTTCTCCATCTGTCCTGAGTCATCAAATGATAATCATAATGTCCTATTAAGAGAATTGTACCTAGGGTTTTGAAAACTTACAGGCTCCGTATATAATTTGAATGACTTTCAGATTAAACTAGTATTAGCTTTTAGGTACCTTTAAAAAAAAACTTAGTATTTGTAATTTCAGCATAGCAGAATCTTTGATAAATTAGGTATGAGTTTCATTTAAGTTAAGAGAATTCATTTTCAACATATAAAATCTTTTAACGGCCTTGTTTTCAAAAATGTTTTACGTTATTGAATTAAAAATAACCTCTCTTTTCATATATATAACACATAAATGTAAATGTGTTTATATGTATATTATTATATATATAATACACGCTCATATATACTTAACATGCACTTAAGATTTCCCTGTTCAATACAGAAATTTTTTTCATCTATTTCATAGATGGATGTTTAAAAGAAAGAAAACGTCTCTTTGATTCAATCAGATTGTCTATAAGCTAGAGATAGAATCCAGGCACCCAGCTCTAGCAGAGTATTCTTCCCACTAGACGACTGTGATGCTCATTGGGCTGGGATGTGGATTCCTATTGGCACGTGCGGTCCCTCCGGTGCCCAGGGTGGGATGAACTGGTGCGGCAAGCTATGACAGGTGTCTGTTTTATTCTTGTCATTCCATTTGCTTTCCTTAAAAGACATTTATTTAGACAGGAATACCATTCCAGTTAGTAGAGGGTATATGAGTAGACGCTGTGTGTCTAAACCAGAATTTTCTAACATTTTTAATTAGAGTTTTCAGAGCAGATTTTTTCCTCTCCAGGTATTCTGTCTATGTTTAGGATATGCTGCCACCAGGTGGGTGGGACTGCTTTCATTTTGGCTGCATGGCTGAAAATTTGGCATTTTGCAGCATATTTCCCATTTATGATTTTTAATTTTAAAAAACAGTACCTCACATAACGTCACTTAGGAATATAAGTGATTTCTAATTCACAAAGGCTAGCTTTGTATTACAAAGACTTTTCTCAGGGGTTTCCAGCTGTTTTTTTTTTCCCGGCTGCCACTCATTGGAAGAATAAGAGTTGTCTTGGGCCACACTTTAAATACACAAACAGTAATGAAAGCTGATTAGCAAAAAAAGTCTATGTACTTTTTATGATATCCTGCACCAGCAGTAAGCAAAAAAAAAAAAACTCCTCAAAATCAGCATGTGGCCCACATGCCACAAATTGGACACCCATGCAAGCATTTTGGTGCTCTCTAAAACTGTCGTGCTTGGTGGGCTGACTTTATTGAACAGTATGCTTAAACTTGCTTAGTCTCTCAGTCACTCACATCCTAGGTCAGTTAAAAAAAGGACGAAATTTGGATTCATCGATTCTCTTTTCATATCTTGACACCTCCACTTCTCTGAATCTTACTTTTATTATTTTTAAAGGATAATGTAAGCCTGTCTGCTTTATAGGGGATAAAAAATTATTGAGATAATGGAGGTGAAATCAGCTTTGTAAACTGCTAAGGATATTCTTGAATAAGAATTCTTGTATGATGCCAAAGTGATTTTGAAGTTGCAAGAGGCTTAGAATAAGAGATAATGTTGAGGCTTTTTGACAGTGGAATTGAAGTCATGTGTTAAGGTGGTGAGCTTTGTATCACTGAAGCATTCTGAGAAAGCTGAGGTATTGCTTGGGACAGCATAGAGCAGGCTAGTATGTTCAAGTAGCAGGATGAACTAGGATTTTTAGGCTCTTTCCATCTCTTGAGGGTTCTTGATGTCATACAAAGTTGAATTGTGAAAGCATTAATTTGGAGCAGTCAGAAGGGAACAATCCCTTTGGACTAAATTAGGAAAGCTATGTAGGTTAAAAAATCAGAGGTTTCTTCTAATCTCAAAGAATGGATGAGAATAGTCAAAACAATCTTGAAAAAGAACAAGAACATTGGAGGATTAACAATTCCTGATTTCAAAATTTAACACAAGCTACAATAATCCAAGACTATGTGATACTGACAGGAGGATAATCATATAGATCAGTGAAATAAAATGGATAGTCTAGAAATGTACTCTTAGATTTATGGGCAGTTGATTTTCAACAAGGATGCCAAGATCATTCAGTGGAAAAAGAATGATCTTTTCAACAAGAAGTGACTGGGACAATCTCATATCCATATTCAAAAGAATGAATCCCCCCACACACACCTCATACCATATGCAGAAATTCACCCAAAATACATCAAAGGCCTAAAAATTTGTAAGAGCTAAAACTGAAAAACTCTTAAAACAGGTATAAATGTTTGTGTCCTTGGTTTAGGCAGTTTCATAGCAACCAAAGGAAGAAAAATGGATAAATTGAACTATATCAAAATATAAAATTTTTTTGCTTCAAAGAGCACTATTAAAAGAGAGCAGAAAAACAGCCCACAGAATGGGAGAAAAGTTTTTCAAATCATATATCTGGTAAGAAGACATAAGAGAGATAATTACAATTAAACAGTAAAAAGACAGTTCAATTAAAAAATAAGCAAAGGATTTGAGTAGACATTTCTCTAAAGAAGATATACAAGTTGCCTGTAACAAATGAAAAGATGCTTAGCATCATTGTCATTAGGAAAATGGAAATCAAAACTATGAGACACTACTTCACACCCAGTACAATGTCATAATCAATAACAATAGCAAGTGTTAGAATCTATGTCTTATAAATTTTGAAGATAATACATGTAATAGTTTTATTTTTGTTTGTAAGATGAACTGTTTTTGAGCTATAGACTCATAGCCAAACCTTACCTAATACTGTTCTATGGGGTGAGGATAAAATAGTAAACAGGACATTTAAAGGTGGGTGTGGTGTCTCACTTCTATAATCCCAGCACTCTGGGAAGCTGAGGCAGGTGGATCAAGACCAGCCTGAGCCAGAGTGAGACCCCTGTCTCTAAAAATAGCCAGGCATTGTGGTGGGCACCTGTAGTCCCAGCTACCTTAGAGGCTGAGGCACAAGAATCACTTAAGCCCAAGAGTTTGAGGTTGCTGTGAGCTGTGATGTCACGGCTCAAAAAAAAAAAGACACTCAGCCCCTTGCTTTGTGGAGCTTACATTCTAAGGATGTTTATTTAATGAAAATAAAAGGCTTTATGTGTCTAATATTCTGTTTCAAAAGTAAAATGTTCGCAGTATATTAGTCTGCAGGTGAAGTAACCATGCTGTAGAGTTCTTCACTAGTGCATATTCACTTGTTAGTTTGTGTTGTCTTACCTTTTGTCATGTTTTTTCAAAATATGAGATAATGTATTAACACTAGTTTAGAATCCATTACACCAATTGTTTGAGCATCTGCCATGTGTAGTTCACTGTGACAGGTGCTGGAGATAAACAGGGAATAAGATGCCATCCCTGTCCTCAGCAGGCTTTCAGTATAGTTTGGGAGAAGGAGCACATAACACTGAGCACATAACACATAACACAGGTAAGTAATTCAGCTGTCAGTTCAACAGGTACTGTGATGTTTAGTTACTGAGTGTCTGGTAGGTGCTAGGAGATGGCTGGGTAGGGCCTGGACGGTTTCCTGCTTTTGAAGAATTCAGTTAAACCAGGTTAAGTCATACAGGCAATTGTTACACATATAATAATGTGAAAAGTGCTTTAAAGTTCGCAGTAGTGTTTCCCATTCCAAGGTAAAGAGAGGGACAAGAGGGGCATGGAATGAGCATCATGCAAGAGACCAGAGGTGGGAGTTGGTAAGTCTCGGGAAACTGCAGGTACTTCAGTATGGCCGAGGTACTCCTGAGGGATGGTAAGAGGAGAGGCCAGGGACAAAAGGATGAAGAAGATCATGAGAGACCTCTGCCCTGTATTATCCGGGGGGTAGAAGGGGGCCATCAAAGAATTTTAAACATAAGGTTAGAACATCATTTGATTTTCACTTTAGGGAGATGATTGGATGCAATGTGTGATGTATAGATAGAAGAGGGGGCTCACGTGGGGTACCCAATATTCAATAAGGGTGTTAAGGGTAGTTAGAGTGAGAAGCTGCAGAGAATTGAAATGAAGACGAGGTATTTGATCTTTGCCTTAAAAAAGAAGATGTACATAGATGAGGGAGAAAAGGAAGCCCTTTGGAACAAGTGGGAAGAGGTAAAGTGTGTGCAGAGGTAACGGAATATTCCCAGTACAGAGTGCTGTAGCCCTGGATTCCTGGGGACATGGTCACTGGTGATAAAATTGGAGAGGTTAATAATTTGATCCACAGCAAGTGACTGTCATAAAGCAAGATGCCATGCCTGAGTATTAGCACCGACTCTGACTCTGTGTTCGGAAGGGCTAGGGAGGGCCTATTAGTCAGGATCAGGAATAGGAATATGACCTGGTACATCTAGGTAAAAACGTCAACTTGTTATCCTAATTAAAACATTGTAAAGCTGCTTTGCATCAATTTATCTTTAAATGTTTTTATGTAAAACATACTTAGTATTCCACAGAACCTTGGTTTTACCTTTTTTTTTTTTTTCTGTTTTTGGCCAGGGCCGGGTTTGAACTCAACCACCTCCGGTATATGGGGCCGGCGCCCTACTCCTTTGAGCCACAGGCGCCACCCTACATTTTTTTCCTTGTTCTGTGAGAAATCTGAATAGTTCTGACCCTGAATAATATTAAGAAACTTGCATATGGCTGTGTCCTTGAACACTTCCTTACAGTACCCAAGTACTATTTTTGTATGTGCCTTTTATTAGTCAACTATATAATTATTTTAAAAACTAGAAAATATAGTTTAAACCAAAAAAAGAACATCTATCCTTCTAGAGCCATCGTTAACACATCGGTTATATATTCTAGATCATTTTATGCGTGTGTGTGTGTGTGTGTGTGTATAACAAAAGGGGCATCATACTTTATAAACAACTTCGTAATTGAATGTGAACCATTTCCCATGTTAATAAATAAATTCTTCTGTTACCCTCTGAATAACAGATTCTTGGGGTGGGGTGAGAGAAAACAACCACTTAAATAGCAGAATCTTACTGAATAATTAAATTTTACCACCTTCCTATTTTTGGCAGCTTCAGTATCAGATACGGCACAGCAGCCATCTGAAGAGCAAAGCAAGTCTCTTGAAAAACCAAAACAAAAAAAGAATCGCTGTTTCATGTGCAGGAAGAAAGTGGGACTTACTGGTAAGGGCCTACATCAAATGGTTTAAATGAAGATTATATTTTAAAATAAAGCATGGCTTACTTCAGTTAAGATTATTTCAGGTCCTAGGAGAGTTAATATTGGATACAGCTCAACTTCCAAAGATCTTTTTTTTAAAAATTTTTATTAAATCATAATTGTGTACATTAGTGCAATCATGGGGCACAATGTGCTGACTTCATATACAATCTGAAATATTTTCATCGAACTGTTTAGCAAAGCCTTCATGGCATTTTCATCCAAAGATCTTTTTTTTAAAGAAACAAGGATAGCTTTATTATATATCAATATATTATATATATTGTTTCAGGTCCTAGGAGAGTTAATATTGGATGAACTCAACTTCCGAAGATCTTTTTTTTAAAGAAAGATAGCTTTAATTATATATCTAAAACTGAAATGAATAGCTTTTCTTTAAAAAAATTTATCTCTCCAGAATTTGAGAGCATTGGATGTATAAGGTAAGTTTGCTAATTGCTATGACAAGGCAAAAATCTGGCTTGTACTTTCAAGGAGAGAATATTTGGAAGTACTTGGCGAGCTGTGAAGTACTTTGTGTTTGTAAAATGGGGCTAATCATAGGTGTCATGTGGGTTCACTGAGTCAAGACATGTTAGGGTGGTACTGCTGCACAACAAATAGTACATGCTGGCTGCTGCAACTTAGCTGTCAGATGGTGTTATCAAGGGAGAAGGGGGAAATGTTCAGATTCATTTGGCAAAGAAAGTACATTAAGTGCATCAGATTTCTCTGGGAATTTAGAGATGGAGTAACCATTATAATTTGTATAAAGGAATGGGAGGTCTTAGAGACCCAGCAAGGAAAGTATCACGAAGACAGTATTTCAGTTGTGTCTTTAACAATGAGTAGGACTCAGCTGAACAGGAGCTTGGAGAAAAGAAAAAAGAATAGGGCATGTTTAGGGACCAGGAATTGGGGAAGTTTGGTGTAGCACAGAATACGTGTGAAGAAGACTGACTGTCACAGCCAGATGGGAGTAAACACATGACGAGTTTGTTTTTTTGTTTGTTTGTTTGTTTTTTTGAGACAGAGTCTTACTCTGTTGCTGTGGGTAGAGTGCAGTGGCATCGTCACAGCTCACACCAACCTCAAACTCCTGGACTCAAGCGAACCTCCTGCCTCAGCCTCCTAATAGCTGAGACTATAGGCGTGGGCCACTACACCCAACTAGTTTTTCTGTTTTAGTAAAGACAGAAACTAGTTTTTCTGTTTTAGTAGAGACTACTCTTGCTAAGGTTGGTCTAAAACTCCTGAGCTCAGATGATCCACCCGCCTCATTTCCCAGAGTGCCAAGATTACAGGAGTGAGTCTCCGTGCCCGGCCGACATGATGACCCTTGAATAGTGTGGATTTGACCTGCTCAGATCCACTTACATGTGGAGTTTTTTCAATAACTATATTAGAAATTTATTTAAAATTTTGCAGTAGATTTTAAAAACTCAAAGATGAACCACATAGCCTGGCAATATCCAAAAAAATTAAGAAAAAGTTAAATAGGTCACAGATGCATAAAGTACACATTTAGATGCTGTTCTGTTTATAATCTACTACCGTAACATATACATAAATCTAGAATATATATTAAAATTTTAAGAAAAAGTTAAATGCATCCTGAACGCCTCATCCACATATGCAGATGCTAGTCTGTTTATAATGTACTAATATAACATGTATACAAATGTAGTATATAAAGTTAAAATTTATCACCCTTGCAAACTGTATGTGGGGCCATTTGCAGTTGGGAGAAATGGATAGGTGAAGTAGTATTAAGTCATAACTACGTAGAACTTTCTGTGGTATATACTTGACTACTTCTGTTGCTTTTGTGGTGAGCTCAAGTGTTGCAAGCTTCCCCTTAAACCCCTGTGTGACAGTAATCATCTCTGAGTAAGCAGTTTGGCGCTTTAGTAAATTGTTGTCAGAGTAAAATGTGGTCTCTGTCAGTGCCTGTATATTTTTCATATTTAGTGCAATACCATAAACCTTGGATAACACTGGGGAACCCAAATGAAGTGTTAACTAACAGTGTTACAAGTGTTCCTAAGAAGCAGAGAAAAGTTATGACAAGAAAAAGTTACTCGCTTAATATTGTACCTTTGACAATCAAGGTCTGCAGCTGCCCACTATTTCAAAATAAATGAATACAGGACCAATGTAAAAAAAAGGAAAGTTTTGAAACCATTGCTGCAGCTATGTCAGTAGGCATGAAAACCTTGCATTCTTATTGAAAATGCAGCTTTCATGTAGGGACTGCATTGCTGTAGGGCATACCTCTAGACTCATGATCTGAGAAAAGGCAAATCATTGTATCACCACTTAAAGCAGTAGGTGAAGGATCTAAAAATGGACAATTTATGCCAGTAAAGAATGGTTTGATAATTTAAAGAAGTTTGGCTTTAAAATGTCAAAGTAACAGGAAAAACAGCTTCAGCTGCCCAAGAGGCAGCAGCAAAGTTCCCAGATGTCATTAAGAAAATTCATCAAGGAGAAAAGATCTGTTCCTAAACAGGTTGTTAAGGCAGGAGAACATTCCCTATGCTGGAAAAATACACAGGAAACATTTATTAGTAGGGAAGAGAAGTAAGCCCCCAGGACTCAGAGCAGTAAGGGACAGGTTAACTGTTTTGTGCAAAGGCGGTTGGGCTTATGATCAGGACTTTCCTTAGCCATAAAGCTGCCAATCCTGTGCCCTGAAGGGAAAAGAGAAGCACTGGCTGCCAGTCTGGTTGTACCCAGGATCTAGATAGTGAGAACTCTTTTTTTTGGATTGGTTACATTGAAGCTCAGTCCCCCTGAAGTCAGTGCATGCCTTGCCAGTAAGGGACTGCCTTTTGATATTGGACAATGTCCCTGGCCACTCAGAACCCCATATGTCTGGGGACAAATCCCCAGATACAGTGTCTGTGATTCAGCCTCTAGAGCAGGGGTTATAAGTGCGTTTAGGCCATTCCCACAGAAAGTGGTGTCAGCGCTATGGAAGAGGACCCTGATGGAGAAGACATTATGGATATCTGGAAGTATTATACCACTGAAGATGCTCTTGTTCTTATGGAAAAAAGCCCGTGAAACCAACACCAGAACAGTTCCTGCTGGGGGAAACTGTCCAGATTCTGTGCGTGACTTTGCAGGATTTATGTGATAGCCTAGGAAATTGTGAAGGAGACTGTGGATATGGCAGAAAGGCTGGGGTAAGGATTTCAAGATAAGGATCTTGGAGAAATTCAAGGACGGACACCATCAGAGGAATTTAAAGAAGATAACTTGCTGGAGATGAGAACGTCTGAAGCAGTGCCAGACAGTGAGGAAGACAGAGAAGGAGCCGTGTCGGAAACACTGACGTAGGGCAGTCTGGTGGGAGGGCTCTTTTCCTCAGACTGCTTTTGACTTTTTCCATGGGATGGACTCTTATGATATGGGCACTGAGACTAAAGCAGATGGTGGAAGAAGGGTTGGTACCATATGCAAACATTTTTAGAGAATTGTAAAAGCAAAACAAAAACAAATGAGCATGTGTTTCCTTTCTACCTCTGCCACCTTGAGGCAGCAAGACCAGCCCTTCCTCATCCTCCTTTTCAGCCCACTCACCGTGCGGACAGGAAGAAGAGCTTTTTGATGACCCACTTCCACTTAAGGAGTATTAAATATGTTTTCTCTTCCTTATGTTTTTCTTAATAACATTTTCTTTTCTGTAACTTACTTTATTATAAGAATGCGATATAAATACATGTAACATAAAAATATGTATTGTATGTGTTAATTGACTTTCTCTTATCAGCAAGGTGCCTAGTCATCAGTAGACTATCCATGGTTTGGGGAGCATAAAGTTATCGGTAGATTTTTATCTGCACACGGACTGCAGCCCTTGCCCTGGAGCCATTCGGGTGTCAGCTGTACTGTGGCTCATTGTTGGAAAACGTGTGTGGCTACAGTTAGCAGTTCTTGTTTACCATGTACCCGGCATTGTGGGGAATACTTAAGGAATGAGTTAGCAATAAAGAAGTGTTTGATGTCAAAGATGTTTCAGAGTGGCCCATACCTTGGAAAATTAAAAAATGCAAATATGGACATATTAAACATTTAGTGTCAAAGATAGTCTTTCCAAATCTCATAAAAACTCAGACTTCATGATTAGGAGTCTGAGAAACAATAATTTTCATCTTGTAGCCTGATCCAGTGGTGTTTGCTTCATTTTTTATTCATTGTTATGAAGCTAATGGGATATAATTCTGAATCAGTGAAAAATGTAAAGGAGGTTAACATCAAATGGTAATGTTTAAAATATTGATTCCTATGCTCAATTCCAACAATTTCATCATAGCATAAAATTCTGATTCAAGGAGCAGGACCAGTTTTTTTTTTTTTTTTTTTTTGAGACAGAGCCTCAAACTGTCACCCAGGATAGAGTGCAGTGGCATCACAGCTCACAGCAACCTCCAATTCCTGGGCTCAAGCGAGTCTCCTGCCTCCGCCTCTGAAGTAGCTGGGACTCCAGGCGCCTGCCACAACGCCCGGCCATTTTTTGGTTGCAGCCATCTTTGTTGTTTGGCGGGCCCGGGCTGGATTCGAACCCACCAGCTCAGGTGTACGTGGCTGGCGCCTCAGCCCGTTGAGCCACAGGCGCTGAGCCAATAATGTTCTTTTTTTTTTTTTTTTTTTTTTTTGAGACAGAGCCTCAAGCTGTCACCCTGGGTAGAGTGCTGTGGCATCACAGCTCACAGCAACCTCCAGTTCCTGGGCTCAAGGGAGTCTCTTGCCTCTGCCTCCCAAGTAGCTGGGACCACAGGCGCCCGCCGCAACGTCCGGCCATTTTTTGGTTGCAGCCATCATTGTTGTTTGGTGGGCCCGGGCTGGATTCGAACCCGCCAGCTCAGGTGTACATGGCTGACGCCTTAGCCCGTTTAGCCACAAGCGCCGAGCCTGTCTTAAAAGATTTAATGAAGCTTGAGTTAGTTTGCAAATGAGACCAAATATTAACCAAGGTCCCTTTGTAAGTGGCTGTTACTACATTCACAAATAGAATATAAATATTAAGTTTTATAACTAGAACATAGATATTGTGCGTCTATGTTATTAAGTGCATACAAGTTTAAAATTACCGCAGAACCCCTGCAAGTCGACCACCCAAGGGACCATAACAAACTGGTCAACATACAAAGGAGGTCAACATAAGAAACTAGGCCTATTGTACTGATATCTACACGTGGTACATGTCTGGTCTATGAAAATTAGGTCCACTTAAGGAGGTGGTCAGTGTAGGGAGGTAGTCAACTATGGAGGTTATACTATATTTTATTTTACTAGCAAACTCAATCTTTTATTATGTAACCTTCTGTATCTCTAGTAATACTTTGCTTCTAAGATTTCTATGTTAAAATGTTAATGAAATTGTTCATATGGCCATATCTGCTTCCTTTTATTCAATATTTGTGTGGTATGCATTTTTCTATTTTTTTTTTTTTTTTTTGCTTTCAAACTTTCTGCGCCTTTATGTTTCAGATGTTTCTTGTCTTCCAGAGCTACAAAAAACCAAAAATGCATATTTTTTTAAAAGCCAGACTGACAATCCTGGTTATTTAGTCCACTTGGATTTGGACTTCTGGCCTGCATAACTGTAAGCAAATAAGTTTCTGTTTTTTAAGCTGCATAGTTCATAGCACTTTGTCCAGGGAGACAAGGCAGATGACTCCTGGCTCTATGAGCTTCCTCCTTTCATGCCTCTCTATTGAGTCGGTCTTATCAAAAACATGAAGACTACTGGCAGAGATGAGATGAAGTAACTAAGGAAAATGAAGGCAGGGCACAGTAGCATCCTGGAGGCTGAGGTGGTAAGATCGCTAGAAGTCAGGAGTTCAAGACCAGCTAGGCAACATAGCAGTGAGCTATCATGACTCCACTGCACTCTAACCCAGGTAGTAGAGCAAGTCTTTGTCTCTACAAAAAACAGAGGTGGTGCACACCTCTAGTCCCAGCTGCTTGGGGGGTTGAGGTGGGAGAATCACTTAAACTTAGGAGTTCAAGGCTGCAGTGACCTGTGATGACACCATTGCACTCTAGCATAGGTGACAAAGAGAGATCCTGTTACTAAAAACAAGAAAAGAGACTGGTTCATGCCTATAATCCTAGCACTCCGGGAGGCCGAGGTGGGTAGATTGCTTGGGTTCAGGAGTCCTAGGCCAGCCTGAGCAAGAGCAAGACCTCATCTCTAAAACTAGTTGGGCATTGCAAGGGACACCTATAGTCCCAGTTACTTGGGAGGATGAGGCAAGAGGATCACTTGAGCCTAGGCGTTTGAGGTTGTTGTGAAGTATGATGCCATGGTACCTATCAAGGGAAACAAAGTGAGACTCTGTCTCAAAAAAAAAAAAAAAGAAAAGAAAAGAAAAGAAAAGAAGGCTTCTAGGACAATATGTCAGCATTCAGAACTCAAGAGACATTTATGCCGTATGGAATAATAGTCATCTGATGGAGACTCGGGTGGACTTTCGCTTTCTGTATTGTGTGTTAATAAATGGTTGTGGTTTTGTTTTTACAATGTCAATATTATTTATGCAAGGAAAGAATCAAGGTACAAACTTAATAAAAAGAAAGAAATTTTAAATCTTCTGTTTGATTTTTGCATGTTAACAATTTTGGCACCCCATGAGATTTTTGTTTGGTCAGGATTCACTTCATATTCAGAATATGATATTTTTCCAATCTCTAACTTTTAAATTTAAACATTTATTTGCTTAAATTTTATTTAGATATTTTATTTAGTTTTAGTTGTTATGTGCTGTTTGTAATAGCAATAATCTGGAAACAACCTAAATGTTCAACAATATAAGATTGGTTAACTGAATTATACTCAATACTATAATGGACTCATTCCATGGGGAACATATGCAGTCATTAAAACAATTTGCACAAATGTATTTATTAGCATAAAAAGATGTTTATGACGCACTGTTACATGAATTAAGCAGGTTACAAAATGGTGAAAGTAATATCAGGGTTGGTTTTTTTTATTTCAGTTTTGTTATTTTTTTTTTCAATTAAGACATGATCTTACTCTGCTGCCCGGGCTGGAGTACAGTGAAGTCATCATAGTTCACTGCAGCCTCAGACTCCTGGGTCAGCCTTCCAAAGCAATCCTCCTACCTCAGCCTTCCAAAGTGCTGGAATTAGAGGTATGAGCCACTAAACACATCCAACTTTCTCAATAGGGTCCATCTCAATACGGTCCATGATTTCATTTATGTAGAAAATAAAATATACATATATATATATATATATATTTTTTTTTTTTTTTTTTTGCAGTTTTTGGCTGGGGCTGGGCTTGAACCCGCCACCTCTGGCATGTGGGGCCGGTGCCCCACTCCGTTGAGCCACAGGCGCCGCCCCTAAAATATATTTTTTTCAATGAAAACAATCTGAACAAATATTGTCCTTACTCAGCGGTGGTTATCTCCAGGTAGTTTGGGTTGTCACTATTTTGTTTCTGAATTAACCATGCAAATATTTTCCAAGTTTCCTAATTTTTCAAATTGGTAAATGGAAAATGAAAGTTTCCAGTCATTAGTTCATGTTATTATGACTTTAGTATATCTTGTAAAGAATCCAAAGTGCTGGATATTTAGGGATTTTCTGGGAAGTTGAGTGGGGCAGAGGGTATTGCCCTGTGTGCCTGGCCCTGACCATCCCTTTGAGACCCGGGGCTCCCGGCTTCTGCATGCCACTATGGCTCTATCATTCTGTTTTGTTTCTTCACTGGCTCTCCGGATGCCTGGAGAAAAGGAAACTGAAAGTGAAGTATTATTTGGCCACTGGTGTAGGCTCTCTGGACACGCCCCCTGATGTACTGCTCAAGCCTATAAGAGGGCTGAGCAGGGCTGAAGGCAGCCAGAAGAGGACCTAGGGCCGTACCTCACAGCCATGGTAAGTGATCTGACAGGTGGGCAGCAGATGGGCTCTATTCTATTCGAATTTCCTACCCCTCTCCAGGGGTGCAGTGAGAGCAGAAAAGCTCAGAGCTTGCCCAGGTTCTAAGTGTGAGGAAAGGGACAATCTCTTAAGGTAGGTCTGGGTCTTAGAAGGCAGTGGCTCTGAGGTCCCCTGGGGCAGAGCACTGAGGGACACCTTAGCATGTGAAGAGAGGTAACCGGTGCTGCTTTTGAAGAGAGGTAACAGGAGGCTGGCTTTTCTTCTAGAAATGGCCCCTCTGTGGCTCCTGCACCGGGGCCTGATGGGTGGAAAAGACAGATGGGAGGGAGCATTATCCCTGGGCATAGGAGCTGGCCCTGCAGCCAATGCCTTGTGTGTGGGGGCCTCTGGACTCATGCCAGTATCTCTGAGCCCTTGTGATACCTGCAGGGTTGGGACCTGAAAGTGAAGATGCTGGGGGGCCAGGAGTTCCAGGTGCCCCTGACCAACTCCTCACTGGTGTCAGACTTGAAGCGGCAGATCACCCAGAAGATTGGTGTGCACGCCTTCCAGCAGCACCTGGTTGTTTACCCAAGCAGCGAGGCACTGCAGGACAAGATCCCCCTCGTCAGCCAGGACCTGGGCCCTGGAAGCACAGTCCTGCTGGTGGTGCAGAGCTGTGACGACCCCCTGAGCATCCTGGTGAGGAATGACAAGGGCCGCAGCAGTGCCTACGAGATTAGGCTGACGGAGACCGTAGCTAGCCTAAAGCAGCAAGTGTGCTTACAGGAGCACGTACAGGATGACCAGTTCTGGTTGAGCTTCGAGGGGAAGCCGATGGAGGACAAGCTCCCTCTGGGGGAGTACAGCCTCACACCCCTGTGCACGGTGTTCATGAACCTGCGTCTGCGGGGGGGCAGAACAGGACCTCCCACCAGTGCCTGACCAGGAGCAAATGCTGATACTGGAAATAAACATGGATGCAAAGAGCAAGGCCTACCTCTGTGTCTATCTTCATCCCTTCTTGAGCAGCCCATCTTTCTGACCCTCACCCTGCACCCTTGCTGTGGGTTTCGGAGAGGGTCAGGTGACCAAGCCTGGGTTTCCAAATTAAGGGACAAGGATTTCACAGTTAGAGACTGTTGGGATCAAAATAAGGACATTCTCCCTCCATAACTGAAGACACCCCACACCTTGTGGGAAATTAACTTCTAGAGAAAGAAAAATAGATGCATTTGCTGGGGCAATCCTGACAGGGAAGGGTAGGGGCCCTGAGTCAGCAGACAACTTAGGGAGGGGCAGGCCTGGTTGGTCCCAAAGGCCACAGGGTGTGGCTCTCTATGGACTGACCCTCCCCAGAGCCCCTGGAAGTGGAGAGGGGTGAGTCCTCAGGACCTGCTTTGTGGGTTGCAAGGGGTGCTTGTCCACTCACTGGCCTTCCAGGACCTACCAGCCTGCTCTGCCCCACCTGTGTTTTAGGAGGGATATAGATAATCCCGACCACCCAAATCACCTTGTGGCAAGATGCAGAAAGAGCCTAGGGCCACCAAACACACCTTCTTCAGGGCTCCCCTTAATGGAAAGCCCATGGCTAGCAGATGAGGGACAACCTGGATTGGGGCTCACACTGTTCAGAGGGTAGAGCTTTTCCCAGATGAGGAAGCCCTAATTGGTATAAGTTGCATTCCTTTGCTCACCAGACACTTTTTTCTCTAATTCCCCCCTAAACCAAGTTACCAACAAAGGAGCCCCAGGCTGCCTCAGCCAGGACATGGGTACAGAGTGGGCACAGTAGGGTCTGCACCTCTTGAGCCCAAGGATGGCAGCGCTCAGACTTCAGCCCTGCAGCCACGCAGGAAATTTGGCTGGAGAAACAGAAGCTCTCTTTTGGTCTATGTGGGTCCATATCTGGGCCGCACCCACCCCCCGCCCCCGACTGTGTCCGAGATACTGCGTGCAGAAGCAGCACCTGAGTGCCTAGCATGGCCTCCTGGCTCCAGCCTGTGCCCTGGATGCCCCTCAACCCAAGTTTTCAGTGGCAACTTGGCAAGTGTGAGCAGCGATCCTCTGAGCAGCCGTCCTCCCTGAACCTCCCCCCATCCCAGGAGCGGGGACCTCCACTGGACGGGCTTCTTCTGAGGCCTTGTGCTTCTGGCTCAGAGACCTGCAGCTGGCTGGGGAGAGGGGTCTCACTCTGATCCCCTCGGTCTTCAGTGGCTCCAGGCTCTAACCTGGACTTCAATCTCCCCGACGCTTCAGACCCAGGCGGAGCAGCGCCGTCGAGGGGCGGGAGCAGCGTGGACCCGAGCTTAAGGCAGTGCGGCGGCAGGAGGCGCCCTCCTCCCAGCAAAGGGCCCTGCGGCTTGGAGTGAGCCGGGCTGCGCCCGGGTCCCGCGCTCACAGACCTCGACCCCTGTTCGGACTACAGCGGGCTGCGTTCCTGCGGGGGGGACGCAGCCCGTAGGGCCCCGGGGCTGCCAGACGAGTTCTAACAGTCCCTCCTTGCGGTAGCGAGCCTCGGCCACCCGGTTCCGGCGCCGCCTGGAGTCCCTTGGAAGTCCTGTCACATCGCCTGTAGATTATTCATTAACCGGATTCCAGCCGCATTTCCTGGAGGGGGGGCGCTGCAGAGGGAGAGCCCCTGGACCGCCCCGCCCCTGGTCCCTCCCCCAGCAGTGCCACCCCTTCCCCCTCCGGCCCGTCTCCCGCCCCCCGCGGCCTCGCCCGGCGCCGCCGTCCCGGTGCTTTGTTCGCTGCCCGCGCGGGTCGCGGGGCGCCGGGCGGCCGGGGGCGGGCACGGGCCCCCGGGGAGTGGGCGGTGCTGCCTGGGGTCCCGCCCCCGCCCCGCCCCCGCGCCCGCCGCCTCCGGGAGCTGTGTCCTGTCCTGTCCAGTCCCGTCCCCAGCGCGGCCCGGCCCGCGCGCTCTCTCCAGCAGCCTCTTGCCGACCTCGGCTGCGCCATGGCCAGCCTGCGGCCGTCCGGCCCGACCTCGCTGCTGCCTCTGCTGCTGCTCCTGGTGGTAGCCGCGCGCGCCCTGCCCGGCGCCGGCGGGACGTGCCCGGAGCGCGCGCTGGAGCGGCGCGAGGAGGAGGCGAATGTGGTGCTCACCGGCACAGTGGAGGAGATTCTCAACGTAGACCCGGTGCAGCACACGTACTCCTGCAAGGTGGGCCCCGCCGGGACCCCTGGAACCGTGAGCCCCCCAACCCCGGGAGCCTGGGCTGGGGACCTTTCCTCCTGCGGATACCAGCCCCGAGCCCGGAGGCCCTCCGCTCGTGGTGTCTGCCACCCCGCTGGGACCCCTGCCCCAGGCGGTGAGAATGAGTCCGGGACACTCCGCAGCCCTGGGCCCGGCTCCCTTGGCGACCACCAAGCCCCCGGTGGGCGCCAGGTCCCGGAAAACTCGCAATGGCCGGGGGAAAGTTGCGGTGCTACTGCGGTCCCCCGCCCCCCCCCCCACCCAACGAGGTGTCCAGGCCGAGAAGGCCTGGTCGTGTGCGCCCCTGGCCCACTCCCTTATCGCAAACAAGTGCATCCCACCCCAAGGAGGTACGTGTGGCTACTTCACCACCCCACCCCCCTACCCTCGCCAACAGAAGTAAAGGAGCAGAGACTTGGGGAGGGGATGGGGGCTAGGCCTGTAGTCAGTGCTGCTCCCCCTCTCCCCAGAGGCCCTCACAAGGGTGAGAAGAGAGGGAGCGGGCAGAAGAGAGGCGAGCACAGTCTGATTTCCTAGACCCGGGAGCCAGTGGAGGGTGCTGCAGTGGTTGTCGGGGGATAGGGGCAGAGGAGTGGGCGGGGCTGCCGTTTTGCCTGTGCTTGGGGGCAGGGGCAGGTACCCATGAAGCTCTGGTAAGAGCGGGGTGGGGGGGGGCCTCCTCTGGCCAGAGGGGGGCGCCAGGTAGGGATTACTGCCCTGCTTTTCCTTTAGTCGGGCCTGGGAGTTTCTCACCATCTTCTAAACATGACTGGGGAGCCTAGGGCCCCTCCCCTCTATGGCCTCCAGACCACCTCCGAGTAACCGAAATGGGATCATTCCTCCACCTCCGTGAAGATGGGGAGGGCGGCAGCTTCTCTGAAACTGACCTGTGTGGGCTACAGCTGGGATGCCCCCTTCTGGCCCCCACCTCTCCATGACTGCCAGGGCACTTTGCCAAGTCCCTGCAGGATTTTCCCGACTTCCTCACTGCTGCTTCTGGGTGTGATTGGGGTAGGGGGAGGCTATGAAAGCTGCTAGGCCCCCCTTGGCTGGGTTATCACTCTTCTAGAGCCTACTGTGAGGGGCTGGATGGAGCTCTGCCCAAGACAGTACACTGCAGTCTTGACGCTCCAGTAGGGGCTGGACAGGCCACCCATTGTCTATAAGCCCCCCCATTCCAGAAGCCCTGTCCCACAGGAACCCTGAAGATGGGGGGTTTTCTCAAGGCTTATTTCTTAGGGAGTGGGTGGGTCTGTGTCCCATGGGGCCATGTTCCTGTGGGTATCCCCTGGGCACAGTTCTCAGACCAGGTGCCCTGGGGGCCCAGGAGCTGAGAGGCAGGAGGGTGGGGCTGCCCTGTGCTGCCCAAACTTGATTTTGTGCTTTGTGGGCTATATGGACTGCATAGACTGGAGCCCATTGGGAAGAGGGGGCTTTCATTTCCTTGGCGGGGGGTGGGGTGGGGTGGGGTGGGGGTGGGGTGGGGGTGGGGAGTGGGAGTATCCTAGCCTACCCACAGGGCTGCAAGGAGCCCAGCTGGCCCCTTGCCCTGAACCTCCTTCTTGTGTGGTCACTGATCCTGGCTTTGCCTGGGTGAATCAGAGCGTACAGGGCAGGCATCCCACACCAGATGGGTCCCTTCTGAAATTCTGCCTGCATTGAGATGGATCTTACTGAAGTTGAGTGGCTGGGGTTGATTAGACCTGGGGAAGGGTGTATGTGTTCACCAGTGAGTGTTCACACATGGGTGGCAGTGTCCAGTGGGTGTGTGCCTTCCTCCACCCAGAGGGCTGATCCAAAGATCTCTGTACATCTCTGCCCAGATGTCTACTGTGGACATTTGCCTGAGCAGCTGAGGCCAGAGGGGAGGAGAACCTCAGCCCCCAGGCCACCCCCCTCTCCCCAGTAGCAAGAGGACTGATAACACCCATATCTACACCAGGTTCGGGTCTGGCGGTACTTGAAGGGCAGAGACGTGGTGGCCCGGGAAAGCCTACTGGATGGGGGCAACAAGGTGGTGATCAGCGGCTTTGGAGACCCCCTCATCTGTGACAACCAGGTGTCTACTGGGGACACTAGGATCTTCTTTGTGAACCCTGCGCCCCCATACCTGTGGCCAGCGCATAAGAATGAGCTAATGCTCAACTCTAGCCTCATGCGGATCACCCTGCGGAACCTGGAGGAGGTGGAGTTCTGTGTAGAAGGTAAATGCTGGGGGTGGGGGATGCAGAGGGAGTGACCAACATGGCAGAGGTCGCTTTGAGGGGCAGCCCCATCATGCTGCAGTGGAGGCTGGAGTGCCAAGAGGTGCCAAGGAGTGTACTGTGGGCTGTAGTAGGTGGTGTCTTGTGATCTGATCTCATTTCCTGCTACTCGCTCCCTGGCTTCCTGGCTTCTTGGCTGTCTCCAGCCATCCTAAGGTCAGCAGCCCCAAGCTCTGACATTAGCCATCTTTCATCTTGGGGCTGAAGCAAGTCCCAGTGCTGCAAAGGGACGGGCCTCCTCTGCCCCTCCTTCTAGCTCTGCTCGTCCTCCTGGAGGCCCTTTTTGGGGGAGAAGCTGGGAACCAGGTGAAGGAACACCAGCTGTTACTTTTCTGCAGAAACCCAAACATCTATCTATATCCGGCCTACATGCTGGGCAAACTCCATGCAGCAGGGCATAGGGTTGGATGGTGGGGCTGTCTTGGTGTGTTCTAAGAGGCCTGCCCAAGAGCAGTTTTGTGGGATGAGGACTTCTAGGGATTTGGGTGGGTATGGGGTCCCTAAATGAGGGGAAGAACATTTCCTTGCCTGTTTGTTCCCACATATCTATTGTGACTTGGCTTCCTGGCCTGCAGAGCCCCTTCTCAGCCCAGCCCCAGGGAGGAGGGTGAGCAGAAAGGCTCCCTGCTGGCCTGGAGACAGTCCAGTTGGGGGCTGAGATACTTGGCTGGAGAATGTGGCAAAGAAAACATAGGAACTATTTGTCACCTCATATCCTGTCTGTTCCCTCGTGGTTGCCTGGGAAGGGATGTTTGGGTAGGGGGCACAGGAGAATACTTTCTTACGAGGGCAGTAGCCACAGTCATGACTTCCTGTCCCTCTGACCTGCTCCCGTGCCACCAGAAAAGTCTTGGCTTTTTTCCACCTCACTGCCTTGATGCTGGCTGGGCTCTTGGGGGCTGTCTGCAAGATCCTGTGGGGAGGCAGGCTCATCTTGTCTTCCTGTCCTCATGTTTGCTTAGGAAGACTGTAGGGGAAGGGCAAGCCCCCTATATGGGGAGCCCTGTGGCCTCTCCCAGGCTGTGGTCAGTAGCTCCTGGGGCTGGCTCAGGGGTCCCAGCCTGGCCCTCCCGCTGGGTGAGGATCTGACTGTTCTGGAAGCTCTAGTCTGGTGAGAGGCCAGAGGTATCATGGAGTCAGGACAGGCAGTGGGAAGGAGATGCCTGGTTTGGGGGTTGTGTGGGGGGAGCTGAGGGGGCCAGAGAAGGAAGGTCATGGCACTGTCAGTCTAGCCCTGTAATATCAGAAGGAGGCATCATTAAGACCATACCAGATCTGTGACTCAGGACTGAGGACTTTTGTGGGGTCAGAGGGAACGTGGCTGGGAGATGACCATGAGTAGAACAAGGTCCAGTATCTTGCAAAAACCTGATCTCAACATGCCAGGCCCTGGCTTTGGAGCTTTTGAGTGTCCAGGCTAAGTAGAACCACTGGGAGGGGGTGTGATTTGACCTGCTCTGGTAGGGAGTAAGCTCCAGGCGGAGGCTGGGACCCATGAACCAGTATGTAGCCACTGGGGTGGGGCTGGCCAAGGAGGAGGGTCTGTAGGTGGAGTGGGCCTTAGGGGAGTTTCCTAGTAGAGGAGCAGAATGTGTAAGGTCCTGGGGGACCCTGGAAGCTTTGAGCCAACTATGTGGATTTCTGCTTTAGAAGTAGTCCTGGGCCCAGTAGACAGGAACAGGGCTGTATGCTGGACAGAGTGAAGGCCTTCCAGAGCCCAGGGGAGAGTAGCTGCTACTTCTTCCTCATCCAGGCTCCCCTGCTCCCTGAGGGTTAGGGTCCCTGGAGTCTGTGCAGACCTCCAGGCTAGGAGGCTGTAGAACCCCACCTGAGGCCCCTCTGGCGGCCAAGGCTCCATCCTGGTGGGAGGATGGAAGGGTAGGACTTGGGCCAAGCTGACCCTCCCCACTATGACCTGTGCCCAGGCCATGGGGCAAGGTCTGGGCAGTCCCTAGTCTGCAGATGTCACCCTGAGGCACTAGGAATCCTTGTCCTGGAGCACCCTCAGCCAGGGCATCCTGGACACACATGCTGGGCCTTCCTCAGTTTCCCTTACTGACTTGCAGGGTCTTCCCTGCCCCTCCCCCATTCCTCAGCCCCAGGAAGGCCTCTCCTCCCTCTGTTCTCTTCCTGGGGAGCCACATTCCTGGCATAGCTGAGACAGGTATGTGCCCCTCCCTCTGAGCCAGCTTGGGCGGGGTGGCCTGCTCCTTTTGGAAGGAGACCCCCATCCCCACTTTGTCAAGGAAGTGCTCTGGCCTCTCCCAGCCAGCCCACACACCAGAAACCTGCCCAGGGCTGGCACTGAGTGGGCATCTCCTCCAGCCTCAGCCATTTTGTCCTGGTCTGGGCACTGCAAATACTCCTCACCCAGCTCCTGAAGGCTGGTCCTAGAACCTCCCCTGAAGCCTCCATGAGGGCTACCTGCCTGAGAGCCTCAGGGGTGCCCTTGGCCCGTCCTTTTGCACTAGGAGCCAGGGCAGAGAAAGGAAGTGTTTTTGCCCCTGTCGGGGGCTGGCACAGAGACAGGGCAGGAGACCAGGGTCGGAGTGATTCTGGTGCCACCCAGCCTGGCCTAGCCAGGCCCTGAAGATAGGGTCCTGGCTCCCTGGACTGGCTCCTGCCCTTGCGCCTTCCTTTGTTCCTCTCCTGGCCAACTGTCAGGAGGGCAACCCTGGGGCCTAGGGGCAGTGGCAGCGGCAGCATGGGTGTGGGCAGCCTAGGGAATCGGGGAGTGTCTGGGCTCCAGAAGGACCTCTTAGGGCTGGGGCTGGCCCCTCCACTGCCTGGTCTAAGCTTCTTCTGCACCCAGTTCCTAGAGCCTCCCCCCTACAACATTCCTCCTTGCTGAAGTAGGAGGCATCCTCTGTGTTCCTGGTTCCCATCCCACCCTGAACCCCTCCCTCCCCAACCCTTCCCACCCCCCTGCAGGTTGGGGCTGGAGGCTGCCTGCCTTAGAATCTCCCTCCTGCAGCTGGGGGAGGGGGCTCCCACCTGTCTTCTTCCCTCCTGGGGGTTCCTGGGGAGGTGGAGCTTTGTGCCTGAGTAGACTTGCCTGCCTGACTCCACCTGTGCCTTATTGGGCACCAGGGTGGGCTTTGTTGGCTGAAACAGAAAGGGGTGTGATGGGGTTGTCCTGTGGGGAGAGCCTCTCAGGCAGGGAAAAGAGGGCCTGGCTGAGCTGGCAGAAACTGCTGTTGGCTTTTTCCAGCCCCTCCCACCCACCCCCCTTGATCCCTACAAAGAGAAGAGCCCAAGCTCCTTACTGCCTGCAGAGTGGAAATGGAAAAAAATTGATTTAAAACCAGCCTCCCACTCGCCTGTGGGTGCTGAACTGAGCCTCTTTGGTGCAGCCAGCCTTTGCCCTCAGCATCTCTAGGTGGAGATGAGGGTCATCTGGTCAAGGCTCAGAAACCAACCCTTGTAGGCTGAAGCATGGGGGTCATTCACCCCAGGTCTTGATGGCTATTTCTCTGCTCTGCCTCTGGCCAGTGACCCCCATCCCCACCCCCGCTGCTGCTGTGCTTCCTTCCTGAGGTCCACCCTGCCCAGCCCAGTGTCGTCATGGATTGCCTAGCACTACAGAAGGGGTGAAAACAGCTGTGGGAATAGCCCCAGGCCTTCCCCACTTCAGAGCTGGGAGCCTGCCAAGTTCTCCCCATAGAGGCCTAAGTGGGGCAGAGAGTGTGCCCCTTTCCTGTCCTCCTAGCCTTGGCACCCCTCATTGGGGTGTTGACCCCCCAGAGTTCCAGGAAGTACCTGCTCTTCACAGGAAAAAAAAGTCTCAAAAGGGTGAGATGTCACCCTAGGTATAATTACCAGTGGAAGGGGGGAGACTTGTGTACCCACCTGTGCCTGCTGGGCTAGGTGCAGTGCTGGGCCTGTGGTTCAGCAGAAGGGGTGATGTGGGTCTCTGGTGGGGCCTCCAGTGCAGAGGGAAGTACCCTTGAAGGGGCCTCCCCTCCACCAGCACAGGTCCTGAGAACTTCCTTTGAGGAAGACCCCCCACCAGGGGTTGCTTGGGACCTGGGAAAGGGGAACTGGCCCCTCCTTCTGGACTCACCCCCCTATGGAGTGAAGGCGTGGGAGAGGGGAAACTCTTCTGAGGCAGCTGTCTGTTTCCAGCTGTGTGGCTATGCGTGTGCCCGGGTGTATGTAAAGTGTGCGCATACAATGTGTATGTGTGTGCATGTGTGGCACATGCCCACAGCCTCAGATGAAACTCTCCCTGTGCTCAAGAGTTCTGATTGGAACTCTCACTGGTGTGCCATGCTTCTCTGGGTTCAGCCTGTGTCAGGTGCTATAGTGCAAGGCCAGTAGCCTTGCCTGTGTGTGTGTGTGTGTGATGATGGGGGGCTCAGGACCAGGCTCCAGCCTTTGTCCTATGCATGCATGAATCTTGGCCTCTGCTTGCTGTGGTTGTACAGTCTGCCCCCACGCTTTGGTCTCTGCACCTGGTAAAGTGCCTGGCACCTTCTCCTGTAGGCTCTGCTCCTGGGAAGACCAGGTGGTTTCTGGATGTCTGTGATGACAGGCATGCTTGGCAGTGAGGATAGGAGAGAGTCCTGGGGTGAGTGGGGTTCACTGTCCCCTCACATGTCTGTCAGACCATGCAACTGACACAGCCAACCCGGGTTCTGCTGGAGCAGCAGGGCTGTTAGGGGAGTCAGGCTGAGTAGGGTGGGAGGGTATCTCCCTAACCTGAGCCTTCCCTCCTTCACTACTCCCACATTGGGCCCTGCAGTGAGCGGGCCCCTGTGCCACAGATATGAGGCTCCAGTGCACATATGGGATAGATAAGAGCACAAACACTCAGGTCAAGTTGTGACAGCCATGACCATGAGGCTGGAGAGGAGGGAATGTGTACCACTTTTCCTTGGGGAGGCTCAGGCCTAGGGAAGGGGTTGCTCTCCTCCACTGATGCCTTCATTAGTTCCTACCTCATTCACACATTGCCCATGGAAGGCTGCTGCTACATCCTCCATAGAGCCCAGGGGAGGGCTCTGGTCAGGCTCCCAAGGACATGGAGGTGAATGCAGGGCACAGCATGTGATCTGTGGCTGGGATGAGGCTGAAAGAAAGATGCTGTGGTCTTGGGGCCAAGGAAAGTGCCTGTGGACAGGCTTCCCTCCTGACATCTCTGGCCCCACTTGGCTCCTGTGGGGAAGAGCATTTTTGCCTGCACCACTTCCACTTCTTCGTCTCCTCTCTGCCCAAGCATCCCTGGTCCTCTCCCGTGTGGGTCTGTCTCTCTGCCTTTCCTGTTCATCCCGATGCCCAACTGGCCACCACCTCCATGGTGCTCAGACCTGGTGTTGGGCTTTTCATCTCCTGTTATCCACCTACACCCTTCATGCCTGGACCTGGTGCTGCTTGCTCAGCCCAGCACCCCTGGGCCGTCAGCAGGAATGCTGTGGTCTCCTAACTCACAGGCACTGTCCACACCTGGGTGCCACCCTGGCCCCACTGATGCTCCTTTTCTTGCTGGAGGTGGACAGGGCCTGCTGAGAGCTGGTTTGGGGCTGCCTCAAAGAGGAGGTCAGAGGACAGAGATCACCCCACTCCATGCCAAACTTTTCTCCAGGTACTGCTCTCCTCTCCCGCTCAGTGTGCAGCCCCTAGGTGCTGCGCCCCGCTGTCCCACCTCCACCCCACCCCACCCCACCTCTGGGCTGCACCACATTGGCTTCCTGAGCACATTCTTGGCTCTGGACTTATAGCTGCCTCTGTCTGTGGATTCATCCTCCAGATCTGTGCAAGCCACCCCCATCTTTTAGGTCTCTGCACATATCACCCTGTTGTTTTCTCAGTCTGAGGGAACCAGCTCAGCTACTTGGAGTAGGACCTAGGACTATTCAGCCTGGCGCATGGAGTGGCATTTTGTTGGAGAGGGAGGGGACCCAGTGAATGATGGGGTGGGGTGGGGAGCCAGAACCGGGCAGCAGGCTTCCCAGGGCCCTGCTCACTGTTCTGTGAACCAGCCATGCTTAGCCCCTTCACAATATTATCATTGGATCCCACATCCTTAAGAGCAAGTCAGCTGGCCTGAAGACCTTGTTGGGCGGGCACACATAGCCTACAGGGCATCTTGGGCCTCATCTGGGGCTTGCCAAATGGTGGCCAGGCACTGCAGCCTTGGCCCAGTAGCAGGTCCAGCTGTGAAGCACCCATTGTCTGTGGAGGTGAGGGGAAAGGGACAGTGCAGCTCATGGACAAATGCAAGAGGGTTCTGACACCAGTGCTGTTCTGTCCCTTCTGCTCCCCCATAGGGGTTGGGTGCCCCCACCATGTACCGGTGACTACTTTGTGGCTGCTCTGTCTCCCTAGGGATGGAGGCAAAGGGACCTGGCACTTGGAGGGGTGGAGTTCAGACTTTGCTGGCAGGGCTGGAGCAGACTTTAGAGCACAGAAGTGTGTGCAGGAGTGTAGGGGAGAGTTTCCAGTGTGTGCTGGGGTACAGGGGGAGGGCATCCATTGTATACCAGGGCTCAAGGGAGGGGGGGTCCAGTGTGTGTAGGAGTGCAGGGGGAGGATGGCCAGTGTGTGCAGGGGTGAGACCCAGCATGTGTGGCTTCATCCCTCCACTCACCAATGTGCATTACAGGTCTTCATGCTGGAGACCTGTAATGCATATTGTGTAGGCACATTTATGTCCAGCAATAGGTTGCTGTGCAGGTGAGTCCACAGGCTAATTCCTGGGTATTCTGTTCCTTCTTGGGGATGATCCTGCATGGGCTGGTCAGGCCTGGATGATTTTGTCTGAAGTGCCTAAAATAGCTGCAGTATCCTGTTCTCCAATCCCACCCCCCTCCTGGGCCTGGGCTTCAATGGCCCTTTGTCTCTCCAAAGGCATCCCTGCCCCTGTGGGGGGCTCAGACCAAGTCTGGGGCTGGGCGTGGTCAGGCTGCCTGCCCAGTTCTCCATTGGGCCCCAAGCCTCATCCCAGAGTTGGTCTTCTCTAGCCAAGGCCCCTTCATGTGGGCATTCAGGCCAGCAGTCGGGACCCCTTTGCTGGCAGATCCTAGGGAGGGCCCCCCTCTGATCTGGGCAAGAAGCAGTGAATGGGAATGGTGTGTAACCTACCCTGAGTCCTCCTAGACAAGTCACTCCTGGCTTTCTTGGCTTTGGGCCAAGTCCTGCCCTTGGAGATAAAAAAGTCAGACCCTGCCCTGGGTGCTCAGGTAGTCAGCATCACTTGGATACTATCATCATAGTGTGGACAGTGCCAAGGTCCAGCAAGGTGGGGTGGCAGGGTAGAAACTCCCCTCAGGAGAGGGTGAGGCTGGTGGGGGGCGGGATGTCAGAGTGGTTTGATGGATTGTTGCTCTGTACTGGGGGATGCTACTTTTTTTTTTTTTTAGTTTTTTGCCAGGGCTGGGTTTGAACCTACCACCTCTGGCATATGGGGCCAGTGCCCTACTCCTTTGAGGCACAGACACCGCCCTATTGCTACTTTTGGATTTTCCTTCAAGGTTTTGTTAGAACAGGTTCCAGGACCCCCAAGAATGTGAAGACCTTTCTTTAACTGGGTGATGGGGCAGATGATTCCTGTGTGGGGTGTGGTGCATGTGTGCCTGGCTGCAGGACAGAAAGGTGTCCAAGGAGAGGGGACTGGTGAGCTAGGACTGACCTCCGTGGAATGGGGTTGGAGGGACTCAGGAGGAGGAAATGGGGGAGGGAGCTCTTCGAGAAGCCCCCTGACCAGGAGTGAACAGTGTCCAGGGATGGGAGAAGGACCTTGGGGATGGTCCGGATGGAGGCCCTGTGGGGTGGGAAATGTTCGTCCCAGGCCCAGGGCAGGGGACCCCACAGTCTTGGTGCTAAGGTGCTAATCTGTGGACAGTGGGCAGTGCCCATAGGAGGGGGCCCGTGGCCTGGCCGAGGAGACCCTCAAGCCTGGGAGAAGCTTGAGGTGGGGCAGGCGCCAGGGTTAGGATCAGGTCCAGGCTGGAAGAAGCCGCGGAGGAGGAAGGGTAGCGTGTACTTGGATGTCTCTCCCAAAGGTCTGCAGGTGGTGGATGGAGAGGGTGGCAAGGTGAAGCTGTGGGTCATGGGGACGGTCACCTAAGCGATTCTGGCTGAGGAAAGTGAAAGTGATTGTTGTGGACAGTGGGGATGGCGCGTGGGGCCTTCCTCCGCCCCCTGGAGCCCCTACGCTTGCAGGGAGTTGTAGATCTCTAGGCAGGGGCCAGAGAAAGGGGAGACCACCACCGGCGTGTGGAGACGCGGGACTAGGGGCGGGGTGGGGGTGGGAGGCGCGCCCCTCCTCTGCCTGTGACGTCACAGCCTAGGCTTTTCCCCGGGAGGCCTCTGGGGGGCGCTCCAGGCTCGCGGGACCCGCCGGGAGTCCCAGAGGCTATTTGCATGGGGTTTATTTGCAGGTTTTCTCACTGTCAGAAAGGGAGTTGGGGGTGCGCGGGTAGCTTGGGGTGTTGCTATCTAGTCTTAGCGGAGGGCGGGCGAAGCGATTTCTGGGCCCGCCACCTCACTCCCACTATCCAGCTCGCACCCCACCAGGACACCCTACTCTACCCACCTCGCCCGGGGGCCAGGGGAGCAGAAACACTCGCGCGCGCACGCACAACGCCACGCGCATAGCGCACGGGGCCCGCGCCTGGCTCCGGGTCCTGCTTGCCGGCCGAGCCCTTCGCAGCGCCGCGGTGGGTGAAGAGGACGAGGGCAGCCTGCCCTGCCCCCTCTCGGCCTGGTTCCCACCTCCTGCATCCCTGGCCCACCTGCCTCCACGACCCCAGCCGCTGCCCTCCTGGCCCCCAACCCCGGTCGCTGGTCCTGCTCCCCAGCCCTGGTTGCCGGGCCGCGTGCCCTTTTGTGCCGCGCTCTCCTGGCCACTCCGTGTCCTCGTCCGCCGATCTCTCTGCTCCTCAAGCTGCGACTCCCCGTGGACGCCGGGGTCCCTGGAGGCGGCTTCCTTTGTCTCTGCTCCCCGCCTTCTTCCGCGGCGCCCTCGCCCCTCACTCACCGCCCCAGTCCGCAAGGGCAGGGGAGCCGCAGGGGAGCCGCGGTTCGCCCAGAGGCGGGAGCAACGAGGCCTCCGCTTTCTTCTTTTTCCCGACGAGCCGCTCCTCTCGCTTGCTGCCATCGCCTCTCCCACCTCTGCCTGGGAAGAGCTGCCTGGAACCTTTTTTGCCTGCAGCCGCCGCATCTCCCCACCAGGCCCCCGGACCCTCCAGCCTGCATCTCGGCTCCCAGGAGCTCTGGGAAGACTGAGGGCCAGCCTGTAGGGCGTGAACAGCAGGAGTGGCTGCCTCTGCGCCCAAATTTGGGAATTCTACTCCTGGATAATTCTGCACACCTCCTCTAATGAGCCTGGAGAGCTGGGGAGAGGCCCTGGCTCCTCTGTCTGGGGCTGGGGCGGAACTTTGAGCACAGATGCTGTCTGCTGCCCCAGGTGTCCCAGAATGGGGAGAATAACTCTGAAGAGACCTAAAGGCACTCCGTGAGGACCCCCACACCCCAAGAGCAGGGCTGAGGAGCCAGGGCCATGCCTCCACTGCCACTGGAGCGGGACCCCCGGCAGCAGCCTGGCATCTCCTTGCTGGTGCGCTACTTCATGATCCCCTGCAATGTCTGCCTGATCCTGCTGGCCACGTCCACGCTCGGTTTTGCGGTGCTGCTATTCCTCAACAATTGTATGTGGCTGCTGGGCATGACTGCCCACCTGGCCAAGTGGGCTTCTGCTGACTGAGCCCCATCTGCCTGGAGGGCCGGAGGGTGGGCAGGTTGCAGAGCGGCATGGGGCTGGCATGTAGCTCCGGTGGGGCTGCCTGCATCTTCTAGGGATATGATGTATCCCCTCAACAGCCCTGGGCCTCTGGAGGCCTGTCCTTGAGCTCTTGGTGGGGCTGACTCTCACCCTGAGCTGCAGAAACTTTTTGTTGGAGTTGGGGGCAGAGGGACAACTGGCTACATTGGGAGTAGGTGGCGGGGCAGAGGGCCCTGGGCTGGACTCTTTGAAGGAAGCCAGTGGATGCCTGCACCTCAGCTTCTGGGTCCCACCTGACAGGGTCAGGCCATGACCATGCAGCTGCAGATCAGAGAAAAGCCAGGTCTCTGCTTCTATCCTCCCCGAGCCCTCAGCCAGGCCACAGGGGTCTGGACTAGATGCCTCAGGGGAGGGATGTGGTAAGCAAAGGGACAGGATGGGGAAAGACCTGGTCAGAGGGGTCTAACTCAGAGATGTGTTTTTTCCCAGACAAACCCGGGACTCACTTTACTTCAGCACCTCCAACGCCTCCTGATGGTGAGTGGGGCTGGGCTTGGGGGTGTCAGAAGGGCACATTTGTAGATCAGGGACCATTTGGGCATGTGCCTACCAGTCATGGCAGGTGTGTCTGGACCAGGGAGCCTGGGCCTCAGGCTCCTCAGCATCAAACTGAGGACATGTCCTGGTTCATGGACATGACTGAGCCCCATCTGCCTGGAGGGCCGGAGGGTGGGCAGGTTGCACAAGTTGAACTGTTTAACTGATGTTAGATGTGTGTGGGATAGGGTGGGAGTTCGTGGATTGAGGCAATGGGTCAGTCGGGTTGGGGGCTTTCTCTCTTTTGCTTTCCTTGTTCAGTGATGGGTGAGCCTAGACAGAGGCTGGAGATAGACAGGAGCACAGAGGGGAGGCTAGGGTGGGAGAGAGCCTCAGTGCGCTGACAGCTGTGTGAGGAGGGGCTTGGGGGTTGGGGTGCTGGGTTCTGCAGGGAGTGAGCAGACTTCAGGGGAGAACACCCTGATGGAAGAGGGAGGTCAGCCCTGTTGACCTCTCTGTGGGCTGGGGCCTGTCCTCCCAGTGGGGCTGCTGGTGTGTGCTATTGGTGGTGGGAGGCCCTGGATGCTCTCACATAGCCTGGAGTGGGGAAGTATCTGCCCTGTTGCTGGGTCCCTTGCTAGGCAGGTACCTGTCCACGTGCACAGAAGTCACATCTATAGGGCTGTCTGTATATGGGACAGGGCTGTGGGTCTGTCCTGGCTAGGATTTGGCGTGGGCGGATAGCCTGGGGGGCTCCTGCAGTGATTGAGGGTGAGGACAGAACCATAGGCTATCTCTGAATGGGCTCTGGGTAGCATGGGCAGTCTGGGCCTTTTCAGATCTCAGTAGTGGGCACAACTGCTGGAGGGAGTGAACTGGCACTGGTGGGAGGCCTCTTTCCCTCTGTCCACAGCCCTGTGATGCCCACTCTGTGCTGGGAGTGGCTGCGGAGCATCTATAGCCCTGCCCCACATATAGGAGCAGGAGCTGAATTCAGTGGTACAGGGGTGCAGGGCTTCCCGTGTGTCATTGGTGGCTTCCCTTTGGGGGTCACCTGCAGTCAGCTGCCCAATGCTGAGAGTGGGGGTGCTGTGGTACAGGCAGCATCCTCTCTGGAGCTCTTGGTTGATGGGGTCCTGGGCAGGGACCACACCAGGGGTGGGAGTGGGGAAGTGGCTATAGGAGTCCCACCCCAACCCTGGGCTCTGGCCCTGCAATCTCCTCTTTTGGCCCCCAGCCCCAACAGCAACTCACTTGGGCTGTTCCCACAAAATCCTGAAGGACCTTCTGAGCAACTAGCCCCTCTTAGGTTGTGGTACGGGGAGACCTGTCTACGTAGCCAGGGTGTGTGAGGCCACAATGACCTTGTGGGGGCTGGACCTGCAGCCCCCTTTGAGTGTGTGACCTGAGATATTTGAGGGTCACAGAGTTGTAGAAACCCATGGCAGACTGTTTATCTGAGATCTTCTCCTTCCTGGGAGCCCCACAACTGGGGACAGGATATCGTGACTTATGGGACAGGCTGGGGCTGGGACTGAATTTTCAGAGCCTTTGAGTTAGAGACCTGGAGCCACCTAGATTTAAAAGGTAGGCTCAACTCACCTCTCCTAAAGCCCAGAAGGCTGATGCCACCTGAGTCCCCACATCCACACCCCACTGCACAAACTCAAGCATGGCTACATATTGTGGCCATTGTGATACGCATCTGACTGTGACCATAGGCAGGGCTTGGGGCATCAGCTCCATCCCCCAACCCACCCGAGGCAAGAAAAGGAGTTAAATATACCCTGAGGAGTGGCTATAAAAAGCTGCTGCCACCTCCAGTATGGCTGTGTATTTGGGGGGGGCTTGGGCTTGCAGCAGAAGGGACGGCTTTGTGGGCTAAATGGCTAGAAAGAAGCTCCCACAGAAAGCTGAGCCAGGGCAGCAGGCAGAGGAGTACCCCCAGGGTGCTCCCAGAATTGAGCCGTCAAGGATTCAGGGCTCATGGGTGCCCAGGTGTGTCACCTGCATTTATGAGGGACTGCGTGGGCAGTGACCAGGTGCACAGAACAGCCCTGAGCCTGGCACTGGCATCTAGAAGTAACACGGCTGCCAGGGACTCAGCTGTACCTCAGCTTCCTCCTCTGCTAAGGGACTTGACGGTTATCATGTACAGGGTGCCTCAGTGGTGGCTGACACTGTAGGGTGTGGCTGTTGTGATGACCTGTGTGTGTGCACGTGTGTACATGTGCGCGTGCCACAGATAACGTGTACCTGTCTGTGCAGGTAATCTCTGTGCTTGTGCAATCAAAACACCAGCCTCTGTGGTCTCTTGTTGGTTTCTCTGGGAGGCAGAGGCAGCCCCTCACCTGACCCTATGGTGTGAGCATGGGGGTGGCGTGGTTTCCTGGAGGCCATGATGCCTGAGCTGAATTTTGAGATGTTTTTTCAGCCTGGACTAGGGGCAGCAGGGACTAACACCTAGTCCTTTGAGCCTTGGCTTTGCTACCTCATGTCATCAAACGCTGCAGCTGCCCTGGGAACCTGCAGGGGTTTCCTGCTTTACAGTGAAGGGACTTCCTGAGGCAAGCAGACTCCCAAAAGGTCATGGAGCCTGATATGGAAGAATCCAGACCTGAACCCGCCCAGCAGACTGAAGTGGAAGCCTGTGCTCAGCTCTGCTCAGCAGCCCTTGGGGCTCTTGAGGTCTCTGCCCTGCCTTCTGCCACAGCAGAGCCAGTCCCTAAAGTATTTGCTCTGCTGCCCTGGTCCTATACCTCTGGCCAAGTGCTCCTATCTGGCTCTTCTGGCTCCCATCACCTTCCTCAGGTCTCTGTCTCAGGTGGACACAACAGAGCCTTTGGGTGGTCTATGGAGGGAGATCTAGGTCTCAATGGCTGATGAACGTGGGGTTGGGACCTTTGGGAAGGTCTGGCTGGGCCAGGGTAACCAGAGGGGGAAAGAAGGCTGAGCCCAAGGAGGAGACACATATCAGGCAGCCAGGGAGCCTGGGGACAGGGACCCTTACCAGGTCCTCAGCTATGGGGTTGGGAACCTGGGGGAGAGCTTGGTAAGAGGTCCAACTGAAGCCAAAGAGAACAGCCAGCTGGCCATCAGCAAATGCCTATTAGATTTTGGCTGGAGGTGCCTTGGGCAAGAGAAGGCCAAGTATGAGAGGGTGGTGCTGAGGGGTGAGAAGAGAAACAGGAAAGGAGGTGTGAGGGGCTGTGAGTACATATATATGGCCCGAGTCTGGTTTGAGCTAGGACAGAAGGTGGCTATAGCTGAGGACAATTCTTATTCCTGTACTTAGGATGGTGGCCAATACTCCACATAGTGCTATGTGTTGGACCTCCTCTATTCATAACCCCACAACCCTGGGTGGTAGGCCCTACTGCTCCTATTCACAGGAGGGGACACTGAGGCACAGCAGTGTGACAGCTCGCCTAGTCATATGGTAGGTGGACACAGACTGGTCAGCCTGGCTGCAGGATGTGAGGTGGGAAAGGAGCAGAGCAATAGAGGGGCGAGGCACAGTGGGCTGCAGGAATGGCTAACCCCCCTTCTACACTCAGCCTTCTAGGGTGGGGTGGGGTGGGAATGCCCAGACAGACACCAGCAGAGCCTGGAGTCTACATGTTCCCATGGCAACAGCTGGCTCCAGCTCCCAGTGCATCTGCCCGCCTTGACCATGGGGGATTCCTCCTGACAGGATAGCCATCCTGTCGCTCTCTGCCATGATGTATTAATGATAATTGAACGCTTACAGCCTTCCAACAAGGCTAAAATTAAAGATAATGGGACCCAATTAAATATTGATTCCCATCTAGACAGCTGCAGCCCTAATGAGCCTGCCCAACCCATGGATAGGCTGTCCTGTTGGGGATGCTGGAGTCAGCTTGCCTCTTGCCCCATCTGTGTTCAGGAGGGCTGCTCAGGGGTTGTCCTCAGCAGCGCTGGGTTCACATGTCCACCTGCCTTTTTCCCTCCCACACTGTGTGATACTGACTGCTTGTCCCTTGCTGAGACAACCCCCCTCCTATCTGCACCAGCAAGATTGGGAATGGCCCCTTCCATGGGCTGTGGCCAGGTCCACTGACCAGATGTGTGCTAATATAAGAACAGAATGATGAGCACAGCTCCTGAGGTCACTGTTAGGTTGGGGTGAGGCTGCTGAGTGTGTGTGGGGCAGCTGGATCTGGAGTAGGCATGGAAGCTGGGGTTGGTACTATGGGAGGGAGAGGTGGGCAGAAAGTTTGGGAGAGAAGAGGCAGAGGGAGCATTGGAACAGGACTTGGCTGGGGAACTTGGGCAGGACTTCTGGTCAGGTGGATGCCAGGGCTTGAAGAGTCCAGAAGCCTGACTACTGGTCCTTCGCCTGCACTAGGAGGGTGAGTCTGGAGAAGGGCTCTAGTGTTGATGTGGACCCAGCCCTTGCTCGCCTGTGATGGAGGTGGCAAGCAGACCGTCTCTGCGGCACCGCCATGGGGGAAGTCCACCGAGGTGGGGTTAGGGCTACAATTAGCTGGTACAAGCTGCTAGAGAGTCCTCCCCATCCTCGGTGGGCAGGGTGTGAGGGGGCCGTTGATGAGAACTGAACACACAAGTGTATGGGAACCTGTGGCTGTGTCCCCGGTGGACTTTTCATGGCCTTGCGGTGGACACAGGATCCAGTGCCCAGTGGCCAGCCCTGAGCGGACCCTCCCTCCTGCCTCCCTGCTCCAGCCTGTCGGGGAATGCTGTGCGGCTTTGGTGCTGTGTGCGAGCCCAGTGCGGAGGGGCTAGGTCGGGCCTCCTGTGTGTGCAAGAAGAGCACCTGCCCCAGTGTCGTGGCGCCTGTGTGCGGTTCAGATGCTTCCACCTACAGCAACGAGTGCGAGCTGCAGCGGGCACAGTGCACCCAGCAACGGCGTATCCGCCTACTTGGTCATGGACCCTGTGGTGGGTGTGGGTGGAGAGGGGAGGGGAGGGGTGGGATGGGGCGGGGTTGGCCCTGAGGTGGAGATGGACCTGGAAGGCAACCTGCGTGACATCCCCACCCCTCCAACAGGGTCCCGTGACCCTTGTGTCAACGTGACCTGCAGCTTTGGCAGCACGTGTGCGCGCTCAGCAGATGGGCTGACAGCCTCGTGCCTGTGCCCCACGACCTGCAGGGATGCCAGTGAGGGCACAGTGTGCGGCAGCGATGGCGCTGACTACCCCAGTGAGTGCCAGCTACTGCGCCATGCCTGCAACAGGCAGGAGAACATCTTCAAGAAGTTCAGCGGCCCTTGTGGTGAGCACCGTGTTAGTGCGGCCCGTCTCTGTGCCCATGCATATGGGGATTGCCCCTGACTCCTGCCCTTGACCTCCCAGACCCCTGCCAGGGCACCCTCACTGACCCAAGCCGCAGCTGCCGCGTGAACCTGCACACGCGATTGCCAGAGATGTTCCTGAGGCCAGAAAGCTGCCCTAATCTGAGGTCACCAGTGTGTGGGGACGATGGGGTCACCTATGAAAATGAATGTGTCATGGGCCGCACGGGAGCTGCTCGAGGCCTCCTCCTTCAGAAAGTGCACTCTGGCCAGTGCCTGCCTCAAGGTGGGTGGCTCCCTGGGGGTTGGCCCATTTTCCCCATCCACCCCTGCATACTTAGCATGCCTACACACCACTCCATGCCCAGGGGTCTCCTGCATAACCCCAGCAGGCTGGTGGGTGATCTGGCCTCACTTTGAGCTCTGTGCCTCCCCCAGATCAGTGCCCAGAGGTCTGCCACTTCAATGCTGTGTGCCTGTCCCGTCTGGGCCGCCACCACTGCTCCTGCGACCGTGTCACCTGTGATGGGGCCTACAGGCCCGTGTGTGCCCAAGATGGGCACACATATGACAGTGACTGTTGGCGCCAGCAGGCTGAGTGTCGGCAGCAGCGTGCCATTCCCAGCAAGCATGGGGGCCCGTGTGGTGAGCACCCTTGGGGGAGGTCCAGATGGGGCAGGCTGGTCTTGCGTTGGTCCCTGTCCTGACATCACACTCCATCATCATCCTCTGTCATGTTCCTTTGGGGGTCCTGGGAGAGGGCCCATCACTCTTGGAAGACTCTGGGGTGGATAGAGGCCATGGGGAGAGTGCCTGGGATTCTGGGGCCAGAGGGGCAGAGGTGGGGGCCCTTGTACAAGGTCCCCAGTCCCCACACTCACCATCCCTCTGTCTCCCTGTATCATATCCAGGCATGTCACTGGGGTCCCAGGTTCCTGGGACTCACAGTCACCAGACCACTTAGAGACAGAGTTCAAGTCAGAGTTTGAGGGGCCAGTGGGGGATGGTAGCAACTGGGCAGCAGCCTTCGTGTCCTGAGGGACCAGGCTGCCATGGCTCTGCCTATCTCTGTCCATCTTGGTCAGTCCACCCATCTTTCTGGTCTTTCTCTCTGCGTCTGTCTGTTTCCTCTCCTTGGTCCTTCCCTGTTGGCTCCGCCTCTTATGTCTTCCAGCCTGGCCTGCTGGCAGGATGAGGTGCCGCGCCTGCCCGCCTGGAGCTCGCAGCCTGAGGTCTGCCCCTGGCGCGGCGGGGAGGGGGGTGGCTTGCTGCTGCCTAGCCTTGTGGTCCTCAGAGCAAGTAGACAGACACCACCTTCCCTGTGCAGCGCTGGGTGTAACTCTGGGGATGTAGACTCTTCCTGCCCATGAAGAGAGCCCCCCCCCACGCATGAGTGTCCTGGGGCTGCTGGTGGTCAGGGGTCAGTGGCCTGGGCAGGCTGAGTGAGCCTGGCCACCACAGCCAGACAGTGGGCAGTCATGCAGCCCTGCCCCATACTCTTGGGACTGCCTAGTTCTGTGTGCTGTCGGTGTCATGTCTGTCCCTTCTCTGCTGTGTCCTGTGCATCTGGCCCTTCTCCCTGTTCGCTCTCCTTCCACCATCCCCACCCTAAAAGGGACTGCTGCGTGGGGTTGGGAGCTCTCCCCAAAGCTGAGGAGGGATGTGGGCCTGCTGAGTATCTGTTTTCCCCCTCAGACCAGGCCCCATCCCCGTGCCGTGGAGTGCAATGCACATTCGGGGCAACATGTGCTGTGAAGAATGGGCAGGCAGTCTGTGAGTGCCAGCAGGCATGCTTGGGCATCTATGACCCTGTGTGTGGCAGTGATGGCATCACATATGGCAGCGCATGTGAACTGGAATCCACAGCCTGTATCCTCGGGCGGGAGATCCGGGTGGCCCGCAGAGGACCCTGTGGTCAGTGGTGGACAGTTGTGTCTGGTGGAGGGGGGTGTGCCTGGTCACTTTGGTGACAGAACCCCCTCTCCAGACCGCTGTGGGCAGTGCCGCTTTGGAGCCCTGTGTGAGGCTGAGACTGGCCGCTGTGTGTGCCCCTCTGAGTGTGTGGCCTCAGCCCAGCCTGTGTGTGGTTCTGACGGGCACACGTATTCCAGCGAGTGTGAGCTGCACGTCCACGCCTGCACACACCAGATCAGCCTGCGTGTAGCCTCAGCTGGACACTGCCGTGAGTGAGGCTGTGGGGCCAGACAGGCCAGGGTCCCATCTCCTCCTGCCAGGGTCTGCAGACCCTGCCTGGTTCTTTCTCCTGCAGAGACTTGTGGAGACACAGTGTGTGCCTTTGGGGCTGTGTGCTCAGCTGGCCAGTGTGTGTGTCCCCGGTGTGAGCGTCCCCCACCTGGTCCTGTGTGCGGCAGCGATGGTGTCACTTACAGCAGTGTGTGTGAGCTACAGGAAGCTGCCTGCCTCCAGCAGGTGCAGATTGAGAAGGTCCGGACAGGGCCCTGTGAGCAGGGTAGGTCCAAGGACCAGCTAGAATGAGCTGCTGGACACCAGCCTTGGACAAGGACCCTGTGCATAATATTGTCCCCTTCACTGCAGCTGAGTGTGGCTCTGGAGGCTCTGGCTCTGGGGAGGACAGCGAGTGTGAGCAGGAGTTGTGCCAGCAGCGTGGTGGCATCTGGGACGAGGACTCAGAGGATGGGCCATGCATCTGTGACTTCAGCTGCCAGAGTGTCCTGAGGAGCCCAGTGAGTCCCTCCCCCTCCTCAGGTTCCAGGTGAGTGGTGAGGAAGGGGCTGAGGCTGGCTACACTGATAATACCTCTCCAGGTGTGCGGCTCAGATGGGGTCACCTACAGCACCGAGTGTGACCTGAAGAAGGCCAGGTGTGAGTTGCAGCAAGAGCTGTATGTTGCAGCCCAGGGAGCCTGCAGAGGTGAGTGGGGTGTGTCTGGGCATAGGGGCTCAAGACCTCATGTGAGAATGTGCAGCAGCCTCTGTTCCTGCATGCACACAAGTGTGAGATGGGTGGGTGTGCCCACGTGCTGTGGTGGGCTTGTGTGTGATGGCTCATGCGTGCAGTGTACATGTGTACTCCTACTGAGCATCTACAGGGGAGTGTCCATCTATCAGTGAGTATGCACTAAGCCGCTGCTGTGTGAGCCATGTGGGACTCCACCTCTGGTCTCATTTTCTTGTGGGGGAAAATTTCCTGATCGGGGGAAACTGATCCAGTAAACACATTTAGTGAAAGTCTGTGCTTACATGTGTATGCAGATGTGTCTGGGTAGCGTGAATATGTAAGAATGAAGGCACTGTATGTGTGTGTGCCGGCTTCTAAAAACATACTTTTCTGGCTCGGTGCCTGTGGCTAAAGCGGCTAAGGCACCAGCCACATACACCTGAGCTGGTGAGTTCAAATCCAGCCCGGACCCACCAAACAACAGTGATGGTGCAACCAAAAAAAAAAAAATAGCCAGGCATTGTGGTGGGCACCTGTAGTCCCAGCTACTTGGGAGGCGGAGGCAGGAGAATCGCTTGAGCCCAGGAGTTGGAGGTTGCTGTGCCATGGCACTCTACCCAGGGCAACAGCTTGAGGCTCTGTCTCAAAAAAAACCAAAAAACAAAAAACATACTTTTCTGAGCATGCACAGGCCTGTGTTTCTATGATTTGGGGTATTTTGTGTGCGTGTGGCTCTGCGTGTCCTGTGGGCTCCTGATCTTGCCTTAACAGACGTGTCCTTATGTGTGATGTGTCCTTACCTGTGATCTCAGCCCCAGGCCCCAATGGGAGCTGGTATCAGGGCTGAGTGGTAATGGCTGGGGTTGGCAGAGGCGCAGTGGCCAGGCCTAGGGGGTTGTCTAGCACTGTGTGAAGTCTGTACCCTTCCATGCAGGTCCTACTTTGGCGCCACTGCCGTCTGTGGCTCCCTCACACTGTGCCCAGACCCCCTATGGCTGCTGCCAGGACAACATCACTGCTGCCCAGGGTGTGGGCCTGGCTGGCTGCCTCAGTGAGTACCTGAGCTGGGCCCTGATTCCCAGCAGGCCTTTTAGTGGCCTAGTGCAGCCGTGCAGCCACGTGACCATGTCATGACTTGGCCCAACAGGCGTGTGTCAGTGCAACCCACACGGCTCCTACAGCAGGACCTGTGATGCAGCCACAGGACAGTGCTCCTGCCGCCCAGGCGTGGGTGGCCTCAGGTGTGACCGCTGTGAACCTGGTTTTTGGAATTTCCGAGGCATTGTCACTGATGGCCGGAGTGGCTGCACCCGTGAGTGACAGGGCCCAGGAGTGGCCACAAGCCAAGCACTCGTGCTTGCCCCCTCAACCCCATGTTGTCCTTTCATCTGCTTAGGCCCTATCCTAATGTATGCCTGGCTGGGACTGGTCAATGGCAGGGGTGCGCTGGTCAATGGCAGGGGTGCAGGCTGGACTCTGGAGCAGTTGGGGAGTCTGTCCATGTGCAGACATCAGGTCTTCCCCAGCCTGCAGCTGTGAGCCCCGGGGAGCTGTGCGGGACGACTGTGAGCAGATGACTGGGCTATGCTCTTGTAAGCCTGGCGTGGCCGGCCCCAAGTGCGGGCAGTGTCCAGATGGCCATGCTCTGGGCCCTGCTGGTTGTGAAGCAGGTAAGGAGGGCAAGGGCTGGTGCTGACCGAGGGCTTCCTATGTGGGAGTGGGGCCCCTTGAGCTGAAGGGGCTTCTATGTCTGTGTAGTCCCCTTGGCACCCAAGACCTGTGCAGAGATGCGCTGTGAGTTTGGTGCTTCCTGCGTGGAGGAGGCTGGCTCTGCCCACTGTGCTTGCCCGACACTCACCTGTCCTGAGGCCAGTGCCACCAAGGTGAGGGTGGAACCGTGGGGGGTGTGGCTGAGGGGAAGGCCTCGCCCAAACATCCTTGCCCTGTGCCCAGGTCTGCGGGTCTGATGGAGTCACCTACGGCAACCAGTGCCAGCTGAAGACCATCGCCTGCCGCCAAGGCCTACACATCTCCGTCCAAAGCCTCGGCCCATGCCAGGGTAAGGCCCAATGGCCACTGCCCTGAACTGACCAAAAAGGCCTGACCCTTTCCTCATCCCAGCACCCTCAACCAGCTTCCACCCCCAACCTCCCTCTCCTTGCAGAGGCTGTCGCTCCTGGTGCCCACCCAGCACCTGCACCCGTGACCACCTCAGGGCTTGCCCTGAGTGAGGCGCTGCCGCCTCCCCACAGCACCCTCCCCCTGGCTCCCAGCAGTACCCTCCACAGCCAGCCCACCCGTCCACCACCACTACGGCCTTGGACCACTGCCAGCATCCCCAGGACCACCATGCGGCCTGTGCTGACTGTGCCCCCCACAGCACCCTCCCCTGCACCCAGCCTTGCCACATCTGCCTTTGGAGAATCTGGGAGTGCTGATGGAAGTGGAGACCAGGAGCTGAGCGGGGACCAGGAGGCCAGCGGGGGAGGCTCTGGGGGTGAGCAGAGTGCAGGACATAAGGGCAGGTCTGGGGCACTGAAGGTGTCAGGGGGTAAGTCTGTGGTATTTGAGGTGGGGGTAGATAGGGGTCAATTCTAGGGTACTCCGGGTATGGGAAGCAGGTCTTGGGTACACAGGGCTCAGGGGTCCAGACAGGTGGGCAGGCCCAAGAGAGGCTCCACCTGGGGCTGGGCTCAGACTGTACCTCCCCAGGACTTGAGCCCCCTGAGGGCAGCAGCGTGGTGACCTTGGGGCCACCCATAGAGAGGGCTTCCTGCTATAACTCGCCTTTGGGCTGCTGCTCAGATGGGAAGACGCCCTTGTTGGACGCAGAGGGCTCCAACTGCCCTGGTGAGTGGGTGGCCGGAGGCGGGTAGAGTGAGGATCAACCTGGACATGGCCGGGGTGCCCTCCCCACCCCCGGGCAGCAGGTCGGTATCAAGGGTGATGGTGTCAGGGATTTGGCACACACATGCACACGTGTGGTCTTGGTCCCTGCACACATGTGTGCTAGGACCTGTGCCTAACCTGTCTCTCTCGCTGCAAGCCGGCTGGGGCGCTGCTCCGAGGAGTCTGCCTGGTAACTGATGCCAACCCTGCCCTGGGGTCCCCACTAACCTCATGACCATCTGACTAACATCCACCTGCCCCTGCACCTGTGTGTCTTGCTGCTGGGGCCTGTGCTGGAGCCAGCCCAGGGGACAGATGGGGCAGGCAGGTCCTCACTGCCTCTCCCCTACAGCCACCAAGGTGTTCCAGGGTGTGCTGGAGCTCGAGGGTGTCGAGGGCCAGGAACTGTTCTACGCTCCAGAGATGGCTGACCCCAAGTCAGAGCTGTTTGGGGAGATGGCCAGAAGCATTGAGAGCACAGTAAGCAGAGGGCTTTTTGGGCACAGGGCACTCAGGACAGACCCAAAGCACCAGGCAGGGGGCGGGCTGACTGGAGGGGACCAGCTCCAGCAGGATCTGGGCAATCTGGTGTAGCCACGCACTCCCTCCCCACAGCTGGATGAACTCTTCCGGAACTCAGATGTCAAAAAGGACTTTCGGAGTGTCCATCTGCGGGACCTGGGACCTGGCAGATCAGTCCGAGCCATTGTGGATGTGCACTTTGACCCCAGTAAGCCTCTCTCCAGGTCTCTTCGGGAGGCACTGGTGGTGGGGGGTGCCACCAGGCTCAAAAGCCCTCTCTCCCCAGCCACAACCTTCAGGGCACCTGATGTGGGCCAGGCCCTCCTCCAGCAGATCCAGGTATCCCGGAGACGGTCCCTGGGGGTGAGGCGCCCCCTGCAGGAACACGTGCGCTTCATGGACTTTGGTGAGCCCAGTTTGCCTGTCCCCACACCCACATCCTGCTCCCAGCAGATCCTGATGGCTTCTCCTACCCTCAGACTGGTTTCCTGCCTTCTTCACTGGAGCCACTGCTGCTGTGACCACAGCCAGAGCTACCACTGTGGCCCGCCAGCCCTCTGCCGTGACCCCTCAGGCCTCGTTCCCCAGTCATACCAGCCGCCCAGCTGGCAAGACCACCGCCCTGCCCACCACACGCCGGCCCCCACCAACTGTCCCCAGCCGTGTGCCAGGAAGGCCCGAGCAGCCTCCAAGGGCCTGTGACTCCCAGCCCTGCCTTCATGGAGGGACCTGCAGAGAGCGGGACTCTGGCAGGGACTTCTCCTGCAGCTGCCCTGCAGGCAGGGGAGGCGCGGTCTGTGAGGAGGGTAAGGGTACCCCTGCGGGGTGCGGTGGGGAGGGAGCGGCTGGAGGCGATGGGGGTGGGTCCTCAGTTCTTCCCCAGCCAACAGTCCCTGTTGCTCTGCAGCGCTGCAACCGGTGCCAGCCTTCGGGGGCCACTCCTTCCTGGCCTTCCCTACCCTCCGCGCCTACCACACACTGCGCCTGGCACTGGAATTCCGGGCGCTGGAGCCGCAGGGTCTGCTACTGTACAACGGCAATGCACGGGGCAAGGACTTTCTGGCGCTGGCACTGCAGGGCGGCCGCGTGCAGCTCAGGTGGGCGGAGCGAGCAGGACACAATCTGGGCCTACAGATCAGGGGGTGGGGTGCAGTATGTGTGCGTGGGGCTCCGGGTCGGGTACAACTGGGAGCGGAGCTGGGGGGTGGGCCTGACTAGTGGCTCTGAGTATCTATCTGCTCCTGCCCCCAGGTTTGACACAGGTTCGGGGCCTGCAGTGCTGACTAGCACAGTGCCCATAGAGCCTGGCCGTTGGCACCGCCTAGAGCTGTCGCGGCATTGGCGCCGGGGTACCCTCTCAGTGGATGGAGAGACCCCTGTTCTTGGTGAGAGCCCCAGAGGCACTGATGGCCTCAACCTGGACACAGACCTGTTTGTGGGCGGCGTCCCAGAAGATCAGGCTGCCGTGTGAGCACTTGGTGGAGTGGTGCTACCCTTTGTTTTGTGGGTGGCATCCAAGAAATCCAAGCAGTCCTGCAAATAGCCAAGGAGGGAAGGGTGTTGCTTCCCTTTATGTTGCCATGGCAGTGATCCTCCACTGCTCTGTACCCTGTCCTGCAGCGGGTGGCTGCCCCGTGACCAGGGAGGAGCTGACCACAACCCTCCTTGTCTGTCCTCCTTGGGACCAGCCACATCCTAGGCAGCAGAGGGGGCTGGGAACAGGGGAGTTCCTGAGCCCCAGCTCTGGCTTGCTGGGGATGCCACTTCCAACTAGCCTGAGAGACTGCCTCTGCCTTTGGTCCCTGATCTCAGTTTCCTTCCTGGTGGCAGGGTGCTCGAGCGGACAGCCATTGGCGTTGGCCTGAGGGGCTGCATCCGCCTGCTAGATGTCAACAACCAGCGGCTGGAGCTCAGCAGCTGGCAGGCGGCTGTGACTCAAAGCTCCGGTGTGGGCGAGTGTGGAGAACACCCCTGCCTGCCCAGCCCCTGCCATGGCGGGGCCCCATGCCAGGCCTTGGAGGCTGGCATGTTCCACTGTCAGTGCCCACCCAGCCACTTTGGTGAGGGCTTGGTTGGGCCAGGTGCCAGGGTTGGGAAACCATGTGACTGTGGACAGGGTTGTAGGCTTTTTGAGACCTCCCCCACCATTTTCCTCCTTCCAGGCCCAACCTGCACCCATGAGAAAAGTCCCTGTCAGCCAAACCCCTGCCATGGGGCCGCCCCCTGCCACGTGCTGCCTGAGGGTAGGGCTAAGTGCGAGTGCCCCTTGGGACGTGGAGGTGATCTCTGCCAGACAGGTAAGGTGCATGGGGCTCTCAAGGCAGGGAATTCAGATTGGGTCCAGTTGGAGTTGAGGTGTGGGTTGGGGCTCCATCCAGCATTAGGTTTTGAATTGGGCACAGGGCTCGTGGAGCTATGTGGGTGGGGTACAGGAGGCTCCCAGGGCCAAGGCAGGAACCCTGTATGACTCTACCTGGTCCTCCACAGTCTCAGAGCCAGACGACACTCGGCCCCTCCTGGCTGACTTCAGTGGCTTCTCCTACCTGGAGCTGAAAGGCTTGTACACCTTTGGGCGGGACCTAGGGTCAGTCTGGGGGTACTAGGTCCCTGCCTCTGTCCGGCTTGTGGGGGAGGGGGACAGCAAGAGGCCCCACAACCGCGTGTGACCCCAGGGAGAAGATGGAGCTGGAGATGGTGTTTCTGGCTCGTGGCCCCAGCGGCTTGCTCCTCTACAACGGCCAGAAAACAGACGGCAAGGGGGACTTTGTGTCACTGGCACTGCACGACCGCCACTTGGAGTTCCGCTATGACCTGGGCAAGGGGGCAGCAATCATCAGGTGGACACATGTCGGCAGGGGCTGCCTGAGCCCAGGAGTGGGCTGGTGGGTGGTGGGCCCAGACCCTGCTCACATGTACCCTCCTTGCCAGGAGCAAGGAGCCAGTCACCCTGAACACCTGGACCCGGGTCTCACTGGAGCGAAATGGCCGCAAGGGCTCCATGCGTGTTGGCAGTGGCCCCCGAGTGCTGGGGGAGTCCCCGGTGAGTGCCCCACCATGAGTGGGGCCTGGGCCCCTCCAGGACCTGCTCCCACGCCGCAGCCTCCTCCTCCTGCTCCTCCAGGGCCAGGCCACTGCCAGTGGCTCTCACTGAACTGTTTTCTCTGTGCTTTCCTCTGCCTCCCTCTGCCTCACTGCTCACTGCTCTCTGCTCTCGCTCCGCAATCCCCACCGCTCTTGGATGTCAGAAATCCCGCAAGGTACTGTCTACCCTGTCATCTGGCTCATCCGTTTCCAGCATCTCCACCCTAGAGTAGCTCCTCCCCCGACTAAGCCCCACCACCTGCCATTTCCGTGAATTAACGCTGCCCCTAGCTAGGCTGGGGCCCTGGGGGTATTGGGTATTGCAGGTGGTTGGACACTTGACCAGTGGGTAGGCTCCACACAGCCCCTCACCCAGTGCCTCCCCACAGGTTCCGCACACCATCCTCAACCTGAAGGAGCCACTCTACATTGGGGGAGCCCCTGACTTCAGCAAGCTGGCCCGGGCAGCTGAGGTGACTTCCGGCTTTGATGGTGCCATCCAATTGGTATGTGGGGTGGGGGCAGGACTCTCTGTAGTGGGGTGAGGTGGCAGCGTCCCACGAGTGGGGCCTGGGGTAAGTGCATCAGGCAGGACAGAAGCTCTCTTTCCCCCATAGGTCTCCCTGAGAGGCCAACAGCTGCTGACCCAGGAGCATGTGTTGCAAGCAGTGGACATCTCATCCTTTGCAGACCACCCTTGCACCTGGGCCTCAGGCCACCCCTGCCTCAATGGTGCCTCCTGTGTGCCCAAGGAGGCCATGTATGTGTGCCTGTGCCCCGGAGGCTTCTCAGGGCTGCACTGTGAAAATGGTGAGTGCTGGCTGCATGGCGCAGGGCCAGACACCCCAGTCCCAGCGAGGCCTGTTCTCACCTGCTCGTCCTGCAGGGCTGATTGAGAAGGTGGCAGGGGACCTGGACACACTGGCCTTTGACGGGCAGACCTACATTGAGTATCTCAGCACTGTGACTGAGAGGTAACTGGCCCCCACCACTCCCCTCAACCCCGTAGCCCCATCCTTTGCTGTTGGCTTGGTCCAGTCTGTGCACGAGTGTGGGGCAGGGTGTAGGGTTCTGCACACACACCCACAGCCTGTACACTCCCACAGGAAGGGAGGCCCAGCACCCACCCTACCTGTACACTCCTTCCTCTCACCACTTGTTTCTTTGTTTCCAAGCGAACTAACCAATGAGATCCCAGCGTAAGTAGCACCATGGCCCACCTGCACCGCCTTACCTTCACCCATTCTTTGCCCCACCCATCTGCAGCACAGTCCGGAGCCCCACCAGGGCAGAACTTCCCACCATAGTGGGGAGCCCAGGGGACTGCTTACACTGCATGGGGCTCAGCTCCCTACCTTGAAAGGGGGTGTCACCCCTCTGGGGAAGCCTGCAAGGGCTGGTCAGCTCACCCGCCACCACAGCCAACCCCAGCACCTAGGCACCAGCACAGTCATGTCCGTGTGTGTGCCTAGGTGTGCATGAGCATGCATGGGAGTGTGAGTTTCTCTGTGTTTGCATGTTGTGTGCATGTCCGTAGGTGTGCGAGCAAGCAAGTATGTGTCTGGGTATGTGCGTGCATGAGTGTGCACATGCGTACTTGGGCGTAAGAGGCCACTTCCAGCCAGACAGCCTTCCATCCCCAACCCCTGCTCTCTGTCTCACTCCTTGGACTCTGCATGCAGCCTGGGCCACGCTCTCCCTGGCTGTCCACATGTGCATGTTGCAGGTGGGGGTGGGCTTGTGCCTCTCTGTGTGGATGCTTGCTCCTCCCCTTCTGAGGAGGGGGTGCATCAGCCTACCCACTCCTGCTTACTTGTCTCCCTCTCTTCCTGCTTCTAAGCCCTGAAGCTCCAGATTCTGGGGTTTCTCACAGGTGAGCACATGGCAGTGCCTGGCACCCCCGTCACCATGCCATCCTCCAGGCTCGCTCTGGTGGTCTTTGCCCACCCACCCCTTTGTCTGTTCATCTCTCTCCTTCCTTCCTCTATTGATGTCCACCCACCTGTCTACACTGCCAGCCCGTGTCTCACCACAGCCCCCATTGCCTCTGCTATTGTGGCCCCTACCCCATTCCTGCCTGCTGCCACCACCCTGGAGGCCCTGACCTGCCTCTGTCCTGCAGTGAGAAGGCGCTGCAGAGCAACCACTTTGAGCTGAGTTTGCGTACCGAGGCCACCCAGGGGCTGGTGCTGTGGAGTGGCAAGGCCACGGAGCGGGCGGACTACGTGGCACTGGCCATCGTTGATGGGCACCTGCAGCTGACCTATGACCTGGGCTCCCAGCCCGTGGTCCTGCGATCCTCCGTGCCAGTCAACACCAACCGCTGGCTGCGAGTCAGGGCACACAGGTCAGCAGGGGCCTGGGACACCAAGAATATTGTCGTACTGCCTGGACTTGCCCAGTTGAATTGTTCCTGGTGACTCCTGGCTGGGAGGGGTTAGGAAAGACAGGCTGGGTGTCCTGACCCAAGGTCACTCCCAATGTGGGTTAGGGAAGGACAGGATGCGGGAAAAGTAGTCATAGGTGACTCCTGACCTGGGAAGGAAGCTGTGCCTATTGGGGGGTGATGATGTGGGAGGCATGGCTGGCTTGAGCATCCCCAGTCTCAGCCACCAGGTGCTATTCTGGGGGTAAGGGTCCCCCCCATCCTGGCCCCCTGGGATGGCGCTTGGCTTGGTCCTTGGGGTGTGGTACCCACAAGGCATTCAGGATGTAGAGTGTTGAGGAAGGCGCTCTGGAGCCCCTGGTGGTCTCACCCCCATCCCCAGGGAGCAAAGAGAAGGCTCCCTTCAAGTTGGCAACGAGGCCCCTGTGACTGGTTCCTCCCCGCTGGGCGCCACACAGCTGGACACAGATGGAACCCTCTGGCTCGGTGAGTGTCTAGGGGGCTGCATGGGGCTCACAGTACCCAAAGGACAGACTCCACCCCCAGACCTGGCACCTGTATCAGCCCCCTCAGCTTAGCAGATAGGCCAGCTGAGGTAGGCTCTATCCTCTCCCACCTTAGCCCCTGTAGGCTAGAGGCAGGGCTAAGGTGGGCAAGAGGCAGGGCACATGGAGGGCACAAGGGCTGGTCAGTCACCTGGTCTCTCAGGGTCTAGTGTCTCAGGTCTTCCTCTGCCTGGAAGCATTGCTGAGTCACAGCTGGGTGACTCTCCACTATCATACAGGGGGTCTGCAGAAGCTGCCTGCCGGCCAGGCACTACCCAAAGCCTACAGCACAGGCTTTGTGGGCTGCCTACAGGATGTGGTCGTGGGCCAACACCCACTGCGCCTGCTGGAAGACGCTGTCACCAAGCCCAAGCTGCAGCCCTGTCCTACTCCATGAGCTGGCATCTGAGCCCACCACCCACCCTGCTGTAATTATTTTCTATTTTTGTAAACTTTTTGCTTTTTGATAATGGTTTTCTTGCCTGCTTGTTGGCCGGAGGGACTGCTGGACCGGCCCCCCTTCCGTCCAGGCAGCCGTGTTGCAGAGACAAACCCATGCCGAGGGACTCTGGGGCACCACGACAGCGTGAAGGGCTTGGCTTGATGGCAGCCTCA
>CAUYRH010062796.1:0-32754 GCA_963574655.1 Perodicticus potto | reverse complement strand
TTTTATGAGGAGGACTCCCCAGGCAATTGAAGCAGTATCAAAGATACACTACTGGGACCTGATCAAATTAAAAAGCTTCTGTACAGCCAAGAACATAGTAAGTTTAGCAAGCAGACAGCCCTCAGAATGGGAGAAAATAGTTGCAGGTTATGCTTCCGACAAAGGTTTAATAACCAGAATCCACAGAGAACTCAAACGTATTAGCAAGAAAAGAACAAGTGATCCCATCTCAAGATGGGCAAAGGATCTGAAGAGAGACTTCTCTAAAGAATACAAGTGCACAGCCTACAGACACATGAAAAAATGCTCACCATCCTTAATCATCAGAGAAATGCAAATCAAAACTACTTTGAGATATCATCTAACTCCAGTAAGATTAGCCCACATCACAAAATCCCAAAACCAGAGATGTTGGCATGGATGTGAAGAAAAAGGAACACTTCTACATTGCTGGTGGGAATGCACACTAATATGTTCCTTTTGGAAGGATGTTTGGAGAGTACCTAGAGATCTAAAAATTGACCTGCCATTTGATCCTATAATTCCTTTACTAGGTATATACCCAGAAGACCAAAAATCACATTATAACAAAGACATCTGTACCAGAATGTTCATTGCAGCCGAATTCATAATTGCTAAGTCACAGAAGAAATATAAGTGCCCATCGATCCACAAATGGATTAATAAATTGTGGTACATATATACCATGGAATATTACACAGCCTTAAAGAAAGATGGAGACTGTACCTCTTTCATGTTTACATGGATTGAGCTGGAACATATTCTTCTTAGCAAAGTATCTCAAGAATGGAAGAAAAAGTATCCGATGTACTCAGCCCTACTATGAAGCTAATTTATAGCTGTAGTATGAAGGGTATAACCCAACTATAACACAAGAATATGGGGAAAGGGGCAAGGGGAGGGAGGGGAGGAGGAGGTTAGGGCGGAGGGAGGGTAATTGGTGGGGCCACACCTAGGGTGCATCTTAGAAGGGTACAGGTGAATCTTACTAAATGCAGAATACAAATGTCTTCATATAATAACTGAGAAAATGCCAGGAAGACTATGTTAATAAGTTTGATGAAAATAGTTAAGATTGTATATTAAACCAGCACATTGTACCCCTTGATTGCACTATTGTACACAGCTATGATTTAATAATAAAGACAATAAAATTTTTTTAAACAAAAAAGGTTATCTTAAAAAGTTAGTTGTCAATAGGAAATATGTAAAGACTTAAAATAAAAAAGAGTAGTCCTTTGAACATGTTAGTTAGAAATAGGGAGGTAAATAACAAAAAGAAAATAGCTAATTTCAAGACATTGTTTCTATGGAACAGAAATCATCAGCAATATTATCCAAAAGCCATGTTGGACAATGTTTACCTATAAAACAATTATAGTGTTAGTAGACCTTAAAATACATTAAATATTTGCCACAACATATTTCTGTACTACAGAATGACAAAAATGGAGCTTATTCAATAGCCAGTCTTGCCTTTTTGCTTTAGTAATTAACCTGTCACATTTTAGCTGATCGTATCACTGTCTACCTGAAGACCCTATTTCCCAGCCTCTCCAGGAGCTACATGTGGCCATGGGATTGACATTGGCCACTGGATCATAAATAAACATTGATTCATAGGATTTCTAGCTGTGCTCTCAAAAAGTACAGAGCAGATTTTCTGCAGCCTTTCTGCCTGTTCCCACTTATTGGAAAATAAGAATAGTCTTAGACTAAAATGAAAGTCTCAGATTGAATATAGAAGACAGAAGAATCCTGGGTTACTAATATTGTCACGTTGCCAGGCCCCCTGATCACTTATTCAGACATACGAGAGAGAATATAAACTTCTATCTTGATGGTCACTGTAATTTTAGATTCTCCCGTGCCTCAGAAAAACCTGCAATCTACCTGATAAAGTTTCACCTAACATGTTCCTCAATTGTAATTCAGAAACTCTTGACAATATGGTTAATTTACCAAATGCCTTTTTCCAAAGAATCCAATGCACTTTCCATAATGTTACATCATTTTTCTTCACAGTGTCTCTGATATGATATAACAATACCTTAAGTTTGGCTCAGCCCCCAGGTTCTATGAGCAAAGTACTCACATCAAGCTGCTTTCTGCCCAGAAAATTAACATCTGGTTCTGCTTCATACTTCTAGGCAAGAGAAATTTCCAGTTTCCAAGGACCAAGAACAAGATTATTTTAATTAATTTTTCAAAACAAATTCCTTTTCATTCACACTCCTTTCAATTCATCCAAAGTACTAGATAGCAATTTATGGTTTTTCACTGGTTGTCTTAAGTACAAAATGGTTAATATCCTTACACTATACCCAATTTACCCGTAATAAACAGCTTTTCTAAGTGATAAAAATAGGTTCAGGTATTTATAAAAAATGTTTTATCTGTTTCAAAAGAAAAATACTACAAGCATAAAAATAATGTGGCTCTCAGGTCTCATTTTCTCTCTCCATAAAAAGAGGATAATTATACCTGCCACAAATTATTTCATACTGATATCCTAAAGATAAATGAAATAACCTATATATGATAGCATTTTGTGCTCTTAGGAAGAGTAAATCCACCTAAATCCAAGATGGTATAATTCTTTATAATGTTTTCCAGCGAGTTTTCTGAACAGCCCTAGAGAGGTCATTACCCACAACAAACTTTTGGCACCGACAGATCACCTTTCTAACAGAAACTTCATCTCTTGCACCTGACAACACTTTTGCACTAATTGGGGGTAAGTCCAGATGCTGCTGTCTGGTCATCTCCAGTGCTCTAAAAGGATCCAGATTTTGTACTTCAATTTCTTGCACCAACTGAAAAGAACAGAAAGCTCTCTAAATCACTAGGGTTTCAGTTGACAAGTTAACAGTGAAAACCATTTCAATCAACTTCAAATGAAAAGCAGATCTGGCAAGAACCAGTGAGGGGATAGAAGGGCAGGAAAGCCATGGTGGTAGTCTGACAACTCCCCCACGTCTACTGTCTGCTGCGATCCACCAGCAACCCAGAGGGGCCCATCCAATCAGCTTAGCCGGGCCTCAAACTCAACCAAATGAGGTTCTTTTAGTTGACATTCACTGGTTGTACACAGAAATCTGCTTTACATACTCAATTTTGGCCGAGAATTTAGAAATAAGAATTTATGGTTTTAAACAACAAAAAAAAAAGCCAGAATTTTATCAATTCAACCCATAAATTAAACCCCTTCACCTGAAACCCAACACTTTAGTGACTCTGCTTACCATTCTGTTTACCCTCATGCTGGGGTGAACTAACAGACTTCTCTGAGTTTAGGTGGAGTGCTAAGCATGCCCCATGCTGCTCTAGGAAATTGCCAAAGAAATCAGCACTGAATGTGTCAGCTGCCTCTGTACCTCACTGTGTGTATATGTGATATGGCTGAGTCAAAGCCTTCCATATCAGATCATCAATTAGCTGTGGGGGCTGCAGGGCAGGCGACGGGAGCGTTAACATCTTGGCAGTCTTCCTGGAGCATAGTTATAGTGATGTAAGGGAATATCAGAGCCTGAGTGAATTGCAGGAGGATCACATGAGGTCCTCAATACAGTTCTGCTCTCATTCCTGACAGCTTGTCCCTGAGGCTTCTATCACCAACATAACACTTAAGACATAGCTCAGGTGTTGAACATGACTTTTCATTGAAATTTCCCCAAAGGTTAGTTTTCTAGTGTATGGTTTTCCCTGAAGCAAATGTTGGTGAGAAAACAGCTGCTTATCTGTTTTGATAACATCAAAGAAAACAGAAATGACATATTAACTATTATTTAAAAATAAGCACTAAACATTGCCCCATAATTCAAAATGTGTGCTAATCCCATTTGCAAGTTAGTGACTACTAATCATGTTTGTTACCGCTTGCTAAAGAATATTTATGTTGAAAGGTGAGAAACAAAAGAAAGTGAACATTTAATTTATAATGCATCCAAACAGACCTTTAGAATTACATTTTGCAGGTCAATCCTGCCTTCGCAGGGCTAGCAATATCCGCATCAGAACATGATCCATTAAAGAACTGATTTTCAAGGTGATACTATGACAACGATTGCCAAGATATTCTTGTACTTTTCCCAAAATCACTGAAAGCCCTATTTTAGTCTTTCTAAAGCAGGCCCAATGTAATTGCTACTTTTCCTAGTAATCATAAAAGGAGGTTGTCCTACAGCTTAACAGAGCATCAAAGAAAGGAAAAGACCAACACACAGACCCATTCTGTGTGCCCTCTGCTTATCAGAGTATGACGTTCAATAATATGAAAAGCATACCACAGGAACAGAAATATAATTAACAAATATATTTATTCAGGAATTATTTATTCAAATAATTAAATAATTGAATTATTTATTCAAATAATTTATATTTCATATATAATTATTTTATAATTATATGAAATATAATTAACAACCCTGAAGAGAGTCTTGGCATTTTATTGACCACACACCAGTCTGTACAAAATCACTTTGACTAAAGAGATAGATTCCATCTATTAACTAGCTCTCATGCAGCCCAGTGGCAAAAATAATGAAATACCTCATCATACTATGTTCTTTTCACCTACATTATTCATTTCACAAATATACACTGAGGTTTTGTTTCACACCCTGAGGATGCCGCCTCTCACTCTGCCCAGCAAAAGTTGTAGATCCCTGCAGGGGAAATTTTTTTCCAAGGAAGAAAATATTAGTCAATTTAAAAATATATATTTTTTAATCTCATTCAGGTAGTTTAAAAACAGGAATTTTTCTCGAAAGTTAATCAACATACCAATTTTCAGGTTTTTTAAAAATTCCAATATACCATTTTCTGAAAAGACTATTAATTTTATTAAAGACACTACAAAGAATCGGATTACAAATGAAAGGGATAACACGTATGTTTTTGTTTCCATTGTGGAGAGAAGGAGCCATACGCGTATACAAATTCTACATCTTACCAAATTGAATTCTCTTATTACCAAACTGCAGAAAGCAGCAGCATGTGACAGACCCATGACAGGACACAAGGTATCCTAAGCAGTATCATTTCCCAGTTCATTTTGTTCTTTTCTCATTTATACACAGAAACATAATCCACTTATTCCTTACACTTACTTACCTCCTGCTGTTAACACTGTGCTGAGAGACGAGGAAGCATGTAATAACACTGGTCGATTGAATAAAAATATTTTATAATTGCACGGGTAATTACATTCATTGAATATTTCTTCCATTTATATGATGGAAAATGTTATATAGGGGTATTTATTGTGCAGGTTCTCTTCCACTAGATACAATTGTTAAAGAAAGATAACTTTGATTTAGTATTTTCAAGTAAATTTAACAGCCTAGGTGAGAGTTCTACAAAACAAAGGATGGTCCCAAATAATGGATGAATGCTGCTCTATACATATTCAGAATAATCTAGTACCTATTTCGGTTTCCAAAATGAGGTGAAACTAGTCACAGAACAATAACGAATGTAAGGACTTTATTTTTACTGTACCAAACAGCTGATCGAAGATTATGCCAGAAAAAAGTGAGACCTCCTTTATTATATATTCACATTTGACTGGATAACCCAATGAACTCCTTTAGTGATAAAATCTCATCCAAATCAAGAAGAATTTTCTCATTAAAAATACAGGCAACATTAAAACATAAAATAAGATGGAAAAGATTAACACACAAGCTCTATTTCTTTCCAGATATGAGACAATAAATTTTAGTGTCTTTGGGGAAAAATATTTACAAGATCCATAAAGTAGAATTGAAAACATTATTGGTAATAATACTTATACATTTCATCTGCTTTCTTTTAACAACTTTTTCTAAATAAAACATAATTATTATCCTTACAATACAAACTATAAGCATTTCTATATAATGTCTCTATCTTACTGTAAAGAATATATGATGTTTCCACTCTTTCCTAACTCTATGCTCTTGGCGGAAAAAAATGCTCTCAAAAATAAATATTAAAATATACGACCCTTCCAGATATTAATTTTATTATAGCTCTATGATGAACCAATTTTGGAAAGGAGAAGAGGGAAGATAAAATATAAAGGAGATGAGCCTCAATAAAACAATCAGTTGAATAGGCAAAAGGCTCCTTCTAGTATAAGCATAAAAACAAATTGCAAGTCACATAATAGGGTTGCTAAAAAAAACTCTAATTTATATTGAATAGCTATAATACCTTATACTGAAATTTTTTAATTTTTTTAAAATTTCAGATTGGTATAAAGATACAAAGAACAGGTTACATTATTTACATTTATTAGGTAAAGTCCAAGTCGTAGTTGAGCCCTTCACCCAGGATGAAATTTTTAGAATTTTAGTAACATGTTCTAAAACCTGAGTATCTCTGTCCTTTCAACAAAAGAAGCTTCCTTCCCTAATGTTTTTAAAATTTACTTCTATTCTAAAAGCAACTGTAGTCTGTGTTCAAAACAGTACTGTAGCTTTCCTTCTTAGGTTTCTGCCTACTCTGTGGAATGCAGGTTAGCTACAACATACCTTACTTCAATGGCACACAAGTTGAACCAGCATAATCCACAGATAAAACTGCACTGTAACCTTATTTTTGTCCTCTAATGTCTTCAAAATTTATATAATGAGTCAAGTTCTTCCCCTGCCCAAGAAGAAAACTCAGATAACCGCAACCTTTTTGATAACTCTTAGGTAATAAAAATTCCTATATTTTGTTTAAGTTGGAAAACACAGTCTCAATTTGATACTTAGAACGTCAGTCCTGTGTTATCATTAAACTCCCAACATCACTCCATGTTCCAGCTATTCCATCTCTGTCTGAATAAAGCCTACCTCCTGGAATTGGCACTTTTTCTTTCTAGATCATCTCCTAGCCAATTTGCCAGCAGCTAGCTCTGACCTTTCAGGATGGCGTTTCATCCTAAAATGGATAATGGCAAAGGAAAAAGATGTAAGGTCTGAAGAACATGAATGTTCTTACTTACGTTAACTGATACCGTCATAGTAGGCATCTAATTCTGTGTACCTGAAAGATGTTAAGAAAAAATAACTACAAATGTTTCTTTAAAAAAAGCTGGCAAGCGGGACACGGTGGCTCTCGCCTGTAATCCCAGCACTGTGGGAGGCTGAGGAGGGAATTGCTTGAGCTCAGGAGTTCGAGACTCGCCTGAGTGAGAGTAAGACCCCTGACTCATGAAGAAAATGGAAAAACCCAGCCGGGCGCCGCGGCAAGCACCTGTAATCCCAGCGGCTTCCGGAGGCTGAGGCAGCGGGATGCCCACAGCCCGAGTCTTGAGGTTGCAGTGAGCTACCACGCCCACTGCACCCTGCTCAGGGGCAGAGGGTGGGACTGTGTCTCAACAAAAAAAAAAAAAAAAGAAAGAAAAGAAAAAGAAAAGAAGTTTTTAGAAAGCAATGAAATAAAAAAAAGAAGATGGCAAAAACAAGAAAAGCTCTTTTTTTTTTTTTTTTTTTTTGGAGGGGGGCTAAGGGGGTTTGTGGAAACAGTCCTATTGTTGGAAATCCTTTTGCCTTGACAAATTTATTTCTACTTTGGCTATTCATTTCACCTCTTTCCAGCCCTAACGAAGCCAAGGATTCAAATGAAGCTTCTACCTCCTCTGTTCTGCTCAGCATTCCAGGCAACCAGGTTGAATAATGTCTATATCATTTCACAATGGCTAAAAATGCTATAGTAGTAGAAAGAATATCTCCTTTTCATACCCATATAACCTGTATTTTGCATTCCTGGCCCTTTATGTCCTGACTTGCCTTGAAAAGACTAATTAACTCCGAGCCTCAATTTCCTCATCTATAAAATAATACATTATTTTATTTTATTTTATTTTATTTTTTGAGACAGAATTGCACTATGTCACCCTCGGTAGAGTGCCATGGTGTCACAGTTCACAGCAACCCTTGGGCTTAAGTGATTCTCTTGCCTCAGCCTCCCAAGTAGCTGGGACTACAGACACCCACAATGCTCAGCTATTTTCTTGTTGCAGGTGTTTAGCTGGCCCAGGCCAGGTTCGAACCTGCCACCCTCAGTGTATGTGGCTGGCACCGTAACCACTGTGCTACAGGCGCTGAGCCACGATCTTAATATTTTAATGAGAGTTCTCTAGTCATGATTCATAGAAGGATATTAATAATTGGATTAATAATTGGAAGACCGGGCACAATCTAATCCCAAACCCAGCAAAAAGAAATAACCAAAATTAAATCAGAAATTAATGAAATTGAAAACAAAAGAATCATTCAGAAAATTAACGAAACAAAAAGTTGGGTTTTTGAAAAAATAAATAAAATCAATAAGCTTTTGGCCAGATTAACTAGAAACAGAAAAATAAAATCTCTAATAACCTCAATCAGAAATAATAAATGGGAAATAACAACAGACACCACAGAGGTACAAGAGATCATCTCTTAGTACTACAAGAAACTCTATGCCCAGAAATTTGATAATGTGCAGGAAATGGATCAATACATGGAATCACACCCTCTCCCTAGACTTAATCAAGAGGAAACAGATCTCCTGAACGACTGATTTCAAGAACTGAGATCAAAGAAACAATAAAAACTCTCCCAACAAAAAAATGCCCTGGTCCACATGGCTTCACTCTAGAATTCTATCAAACCTTCAGTGAAGACCTTATTAATACTGCCTTTGTAGCCCAATAAGTTAAGGGTAATGAGCTTCATCAAACTTGAGAATCCACCATCATATTTTATGACAAAGAATGCAACAGAACTCTGCTATAACATGACATCTTATTTCCCAATGGAAAAAATAGTATCCACACATGATAGACATGATAGCCTTCATCCCTGAAAAAGCCCTACTGTCACATATCAGAAGGTAATGTCCCATTGTCAGGATGGATAAGCCTCAACACGTCCTCAACCCTTTGCCTGACTTCTTCCTGTAATCAACCACAAATATTCATGAGATTAATCATCTAGGTTTAAAAGGACATTATAGTGTGTGATTATGTAAGAGAATAAAACTTCAGTCACAGAGACTAAATCTATGTCTGTGGCCTCATAAGTGGTCCATTTTATTAATAAATAACCTAACCTCAAGCACACACACAAAAAGTAACAGAAAAGTATACTGAAAATGTTATAATATCAACTAAGTTGTTGCATATAACAGCACTAAACTGATATCCCAGCACAGTGAACAAAAAAATTCTAGAGGAAGTATAGACAATATTATGCCTTTACTTTGTAATTGACATTTCACATATGTTTTCTATAGGGAGAAGTCACCAAATCAATCTACATTGTTTGTGTGTATAACCAGTAAGACTAAGAAAAGTCCTAGATTATCGACTTCATTATAGAAGCTAATAAACAGTAATTTTACAGTTGATAAAATGTATATATTTTAATTGCCAGCAACAGGACTTTGAAAGTCTCTGTTCAGACATTTTTAAAAATGTATAAAACAAGTTATGTATTGGATGAGGGCCAAGTAGAGAAAAAAAAGTATCACATGAGATAAAACATACAGCAAAAGAGAAGCAAGGAACCATCTCTCCTCTGCTTCAGGGAAGCAGAAAAGCATCAGAACTGGTGATGTTAGAGAGTCTGAAGCCTTATGAAAGTAGCCAGTAAATGTCACAGCTACCCTCTGATCTCACCATCGCTGGCATAGCACTAGTGAGAGAGCTCTTGACAGGTTCCACTCTGGTCTATTCTGGTGCTCAGGCTAGTAATAGATGTATTCCAAAATGCTTGTTTTAACATAATATACAAGAAAATCTAAATGTACAATCTGTCTGTACTTCTGGAGATTTTACCTTTAGCTTGATGCATTGCCTTTTGATAAACATTTAGCTCAGCAAATATTTCTCTATGTTAAGGAATTTTCTAGTTCTAAAAGACCTTTTAAATCCTTTGGCAGAGATTCATTCATCTTAGTAAAACAATAGCTGGAAGATACACACAGTCTACAGGAAATTAGGGTAACAACCCAGGTCACTGTTTTAGGTGAGCTACTCAGCAAACTTTGATTTGTCCTCTTCAAAATGAAGATTTGTTTTCCTAAATGAAAGTACACGATTTCTTCTTATTCTGTATTCTAAAAGTCAATAAACAAATCATCAAATAAAATCTGGTTTATACTAGCTTTCATGATTCACATCTGGGATTTGTAGCTCACAACTATACTTTCCACCACACTATTGCTCTAAAAATAATCCTAAAACATAGTAAATCCAAGGAAAATAATATAGTTTATTAGGGTTAGCCATCAACACTTACACCAAAAATCTTCTCTACTTTACTTATCTTTACTTCCCTGTAATTTTGATACCCAACCTCTTCTCAGTAAAACATGAGCATTTAAGATAAAGTCTTTCAGGCTCTGCACCTGTAGCAGTGGTGACAGCGCCAGCCACATACACGGAGGCTGGTGGGTTCGAACCCAGCTTGGGTCAGCTAAACAATGATAACTGCAACCAAAAAATAGCCAGGCGTTGTGGCTGGCACCTGTAGTCCCAGCTACTTGGGAGGCTGAGGCAGAGAATCACTTAAGCCCAACAGTTGGAGGTTGCTGTGAGGTGTGACTCCATGGTACTCTACCCAAGGAGACAAAGTGAGACTCTATCTCAAAAAAAATAAAATAAAATAAAATATGTCTTTTAAAAAGCTAAAAAAAGAATTGAGTATAGTCTTTTGTTATATTCAACTCTTTCACTTAGAGGAAAGGAAAGATCAGAAGGAAAGAAACAAGTGAAATCAGATCTGGGTTGACTTCTCCCCATATGCCAATTAGCTGCTGGTTCTTTGTTATCCAAGAATGGTTTCCACACACATTATATCAGGATTTCAGAGAAAGTTCCATGAGGGCAGAGGCCACCCTTTTCTTGCTCACCATTGCATCTCCCAACCTAGCCCAGCTCCTGAAATGCAGGAAACATTAAGTTCAAGTTAGTTAGACAAATAAAGCAGAAGACTCTCCCAAAGCCATCTTTTCTGCCTTCTAAAATTAAATCTATATTAGCATTACCCATCTCACTTATAGAATAATTTCTAGAAAGATGTTTTTAATGTGTTACATAGGTGACATTTGGTTCCTGGCAACAGGTTCAGATAGATTTGTGTAGCAGGGTCGCTATCTGGCACTGACCATCAGTCTGAAATCCAGCTCCCACACACATCATGCCTATCTAACCCCATTTCTCTTAATCCTCTTTCTCTGCTTTACTTACCTTTGTAACAACTATTATCAAAGATGTTCTATATACTTAATGTCTTGATTGTCAACTCTTAATAGAATATAAATGCATGAGGTTAGGTATTAATTTCATTCTAGCCTATGCTCCTACTGCCAAGAGCGAAGTGTGACACATAGCAGATGTTCATTTTATTTGTTGGATGGATGAATGGACAGCTGAATGGAAGGAACACATAAGATACAAAAACAATAGAAAAGAAGAAACTCAGTGGGCTGCCATGGAAGAAGAGCTTAGGTAATAAAAGATAATACAGGGGCATTAGAATTGAATTGTATCCTCCAAAAGACATGCTTATGAACTTTCTATCCCCTGGTACCTGTGAATTTGACCTTATTTGGAAATGGTCTGTGCAAATGTAATTAAATTAAGATCTGATCATACTAATCCAGTGTGACTGCTGTCATGAGAAGAGAAGAAACTCACACACATGCCAACAAAAGACAGCGGCAGAGATTGGAATTATACTGCCATGAGCCAACAAATGCTTGGCACTACCATAAACTGGAAGGTGCCAGGATGGATCCTCCCACAGACGCTTCAGAGTTTGCGTGGTCCTGTCATTGTCTTGATTTTTGACTTCCAGCCTCAAAAATCATGAGAGAATAAACTTCTGTTGTTAAGCCGCAGTTTGTGGAATTTTGTTACAACAGCCCTAGGAAACTAAAACAACTGGGTATAATAAAAGAAGGGACAGAGTAGAAGATACTAAAGACAGATTTTGCCTTCCTAAAACATTTGCCATTGAAGTCAACCAAAGGTGATTATACAAGAAAACAACAAATAAATAACATGTACTGGGAGTTTTAAAAAAGAAATTCTTATACAATTCTTGTTAAAAAAAACAGTAATTTTTCTTAGTTTAGTAAATTACTCTCATTTTTTTCTAATTTTTACTACAACTATTTGCCTAAAAAATGCTTTCTTTGGACTCACTAATAAATAGAAAAGTCTGACACCAAAGTTCTGTGTTCTCCCAATACCGAGGTGAATGTGCTCCCTCAGGCCTGTTTTATACAGGCTCTAATTCCACTCATGAGACTTCTACCTTCATGACCTAATCACCTTTCAAAGGCTCCACCTCCTAATGTCATCAAATTAGTTATTAGGTTTCAACATATGAATCTGGAGGACATGTAAGCTTTCATACTATAGCAGAAATTAGAATGGATTTTTAAGCAAATTTTCCCTGCGAGAGCTATGAAAGTCCCTCCAATCCCTATCATATTCTGTTAATACTGGAATTATATCCCCTTAGATAATATTTACCTTTGGGGGCTAATAAAAATATATGTTGGTTTTTATCTTAATATTAGTAAAATTTAGAAGTTTTACTATTGTAGCTTTTGTTGGCAAGGATAGTTTATTCTTCCTTTTGCATTTTTTACAAAATTCAAGATCTTCATATCTAATGCAATACCAAGCAAAAATTTTATCCTCCTATATTAGTTTTTTCAGTTTAAAAAGAAGGTGAATTTTAGAATGAAGTGTATAATCTAGATAAGTGAGAAACTAGTCAAAAAAGTATACTAGATGAAAAGGTAACAAGAAAAAAGAATTCATGGCGGGCGCCTGCAGTCCCAGCTACTTGGGAGGCGGAGGCAAGAGACTCGCTTGAGCCTAGGAATTGGAGGTTGCTGTGAGCTGTGATGCCATGGCACTCTAACCAGGGTGACAGCTTGAGACTCTGTCTCAAAAAAAAAAAAAGAAAAAAGAATTCAATAATTCAAACTAACAAAAACTACACTACTTTAATGAATGTAAGTTACAGAAATTTTAAGTTGGTTTGCTACAAATGAATTAAAGAACTAGGAAAAATGGATTTGTAATTTAAACTGCTTTTCTTTCTAACCACAAACAACGTCCATTCAGATTAATATTTTGCCTCTGATTGTAATGGTTAACATCTAAATAGATGGGCGATACTATAAGGAGGACAAAGGTTACTCGTCTGATGGAAAAAAATGAAAATTAGGTTTAGCTGAGCCATCTCAAAGCTTTAAAAACGAAAATTTATTATAAAATTATCTTTAAGAAAATAGTTTTCCATTAAACTAAAACAATATAGGTGAACGCTAAATTTATAAAGATATTAGACTTACATTTATGGCCAACTAATTTTTGACAAAGGTGCCAAGACCATTCGATAGGGAAAAAAATCTTTTTAACAAAGTGTGCTGAGGCATCTATTCGTAAGTCAAAAAAAAAAAAAAAAGTTATCTTGAATCCTTACTTTGTATCATGTATAAAAATAGATTCAAAATGGCACATAAGGCTTGGCACCCATAGCACAGTGGTTACGGCACCTGCCACATACACCGAAGCTGGCGCGTTCAAACCCTGCCCAGAACAGCTAATAACAATGACGACTACAACAAAAAAATAGCCGGGTGTTGTGGCCCAGCTACTTGGGAGGTTGAGGCAAGAGAAACATTTAATACCAAGAGTTTGAAGTTGCTATGAGCTATGACGCCACGGCATTCTACCAAGGGGGACAAAGTGAGACTCTGTCTCAAAAAAAAAAAAAAAAAATGGTACATAGATCTAAATTTAAGAGCTAAAACTACAAAACCCTTCAAAGTAAAAACTGCAAACCTTCTTTGCTTTGGATTAAGCAATGCTTTTACATATGTAACACCAAATGTAAAAGCAGCAAAATGCAACAAAATAAATGGACAACCTCAAATTAAAAACTTATGTGCTTCAAAGGACACCATCAGAAAATGAAAAGACAACTCACAGAATGGGAGAAAACATTTGCAAATTATGTATTTGAAAAGGGACTTGTAAGCTCGGCACCCATAGAACAGTGGTTACAGTGCCAGCCACATACATCGAGGGTGGTGTGTTCAAACCCAGCCCAGGCCAGCTAAACAACTGCAACAAAAAAAATAGCCGGGCATTGTGGTGGGTGCCTGTCATCCCAGCTACTTGGGAGGCTGAGGCACACGGCCTACAGACACATGAAAAAATGCTCATCATCCTTAATCATCAGAGAAATACAAATCAAAACTACTTTAAGATATCATCTAACCCCAGTAAGATTAGCCCACATCACAAACTCCCAAAACCAGAGATGTTGGCATGGATGTGGAGAAAAGGGAACACTTCTACATTGCTGGTGGGAATGCAGACTAATACATTCCTTTTGGAAAGATGTTTGGAGAATACTTAGAGATCTAAAAATAGATCTGCCATTTTATCCTACAATTCCTCTACTAGGTATACATCCAGAAGACCATAAATCACATCATAACAAAGATATTTGTACCAAAATGTTTATTGCAGCCCAATTCATAATTGCTAAGTCACAGAAGAAACCCAAGTGCTCCTCAACCCACAAATGGATCAATAAATTGTGGTATATGTACACCATGGAATATTATGCAGCCTTAAAGAAAGATGGAGACTTTACCTCTTTCATGTTTACATGGATGGAGCTGGAACATATTCTTCTTAGCAAAGTATCTCAAGAATGTAAGAAAAAGTATCCAATATACTCAGCCATACTATGAAACTAATTTATAGCTTTCATATGAAAGCTATAACCCAATTATAGCCCAAGAATCCGGGGAAAAGGGAAAGAGAGGGGAAGGAAGGGGGGAGGATGAGTGGAGGGAGAGTAATTGGGGGGACCACACCTACAGTGCATCTTATAAGGGTACATGTGAAATTTACTAAATGTAGAATATAAATGTCTTAACACAATAACTAAGAAAATGCCGTGAAGGCTATGTTAACCAGTTTGATGAAAATATTTCAAATTGTATATAAAACCAGCACTTTGTACCCCATGATTACATTAACGTACACAGCTATGATTTAATTTTAAAAAAAGAAAAAGGACTGTGATGTTATTGTTTGCCTTTTTTGATAAGACTTATGGTTGTAACACTGATGTATGAAATAAATACAGAGCTAGCGTGATACTAGGGGCAGCATATTGGAAGACTCACAAAGAAGGGTGTGCCTCCTCCCCAACCCCACTGCTCTTAAATCTATCTTTTGGTCCTGTTTGTAATTTCTCTATTAATTCTCTAACTCTCATTAAATAATTTTCCTAATCATTTTCTGGAAGTCTTTGGCTCCACCAGGCCAGAAAAGAGTAAACTCACAGAGTGTTGAGGCTGGCCCCCTACAATATCTGTAAATAATAACCTCAAACTCAGACGAAGTAATCTTTAGTTTGGGGTGAAAAAAATCTAGAAAGTTTAAATCTCACTAAATGTATTTAATAAAATGTGATCGTATTACTCTGTGTAGGGATATGTTTGTCCTTTCAACACAGAAATGTAAAAATATATTACTTAAAAATAGTTATGGCAATAAGACTAACAATCACGGTAAAACTTTTGTATAGATTCTGAACTTTACATTATTTATGAAAAGTAATATATTTCTTCAATTTTAACATTTAGAGTACGAGAATACATCATCATTTTTATATTTTGCCATGTACTTACTAGAAAGGTGTTTAGGAAGTGGAACACTATAAGACAAAGAGGACTTGAAACTGATTACAAAGAAGCATATTCACAAAATAAAACATTTAAAAACTAGCACAGGCAATGGGGGTAAAACCCAGTGAAAAGTCAGACTATCTCACACTGGAAAGCTACACAGTAAAGGCAGAATAAGGAATGGGAGGAAATATTTGCAAACCATGCATCTAATAAGGGATTAATTTCCTTTTGGATATATACTCAGAGTGGGAATATGGCAATTCCTACAAGTGTGTGAACTGTAAGAATTATCATTCTATGTTAACATATCATACTATGTTAAGACGACAGACACACAAGAACAAATACCACATTATTCCAGTATCTATTATAGTCTTACGAACATGAAAATAGAGAAAATAGTGGTTGGTAAGGATTGAGGGGTGGAAGAAACAAGAAGCCACAATGGCTTCGATGGGCATAAAGTTTGAGTTAAGCTCTATGAATATGCTGTAAGCTCAGTGCCTATGGTTTACAATACAGTATTGTGCACTTCAAACTTTGCTAACAACACGTTAGGTGTTCTCCCCACTGGTGCCCCATGCAAAAACAAAAAGCAAAGTAACAAAGAACACCAGAAAACTGTGGGAGCCACCAGGTGTCTATGATGTTAAATGTGCCGATAACATCACAGGTGTTTGCCAACATCCAAACTTATCACCTGTCTACTTTAAATATAAATAATTCTTTGTATTCTTTGTATGACAATTATACCCCAAATAAAATTGACAAAAGAATAAAAATTAGCAAAATGGTGGATTCATCAACTTGTGGTAGGCATGAATATTCAAAAATAATTTTCAATCCTCCTAAAAACCATTCAATAGTTATTTTCCACTACAAAGAAGGAAATACACTTTATTATAGCTAAGCAAGAATTATTTTTCTTTCTGAACTTGATTCCCGTGCTAAGTAACTGATTGACTTCTGACTTCTGCTGATTGACAGTGAAGAATGCAAAGGCTTTGCGATTATTAATAATAATTCTCTGCTGCTGCCGAGTTCCAAGACCTTCATTTTAAATTATTCCAGCATGCTTCACAGTTTAATCATAGACTAAGGGATGAGTACTGCCATTTTTAATCAAAGATTTTTTTTTCTGACTGAATAAATATAACCTTCTATACTATTTCACAATGAACTAAAAAACACATTTAAAAAGCATTCTTTCAAAATACGCCAAAATTGTATTGCGGTCTTTATTATTTTGTTTTTTAATTTTCTTTTTCTTCCCTATTAGGGCTGGTGTTTCCATGTCCATCTAGTAGACACGTGGCTAATTACTGTCAGGAATTTATATCCAGGTGTTTTTTTCTGGGTGTCTTTAGTTACACTGAGCCACCATTTTTAACAACTCTGTTGAATTTCTTAATTGCAGCTATGCACTTTTAGTGAGAAATACATTATCAAATTATGTTTTTTGACCAAACTAACTCAAAATAGCTACGTCACTCAAAAATTAAGAGGTGTTAGCAAACCTAGAAGTCTTTGCTTGCACAGGGAAATATTTATCCTGCTGAATGACTTAACAGCATAATAAAAATTTATATTTTTAAAAGCATTTTGGAATCAGGAGAAATAGTGTTTGACAATATTGAATACTTTCACCAAGGTAATTTGCAAAAAAATGATGTAACTAGAAGACCTTTTATATTAAACAAAATTTGATTTTATTGCAGAGAAAAGGAAGAAGCTTTGCCAGGATAATGTTGTAAGTTCAGACCAAGATTCCTTTTAACCCAGCCCTGCCCAAAACCGCAAGAAAAAAAAAAGTGTGATTTAATATACTAGCATACAATTTTAGTTCCTATACTTTTTTTTTCTTTTTTTTATTATATCATGGTTGTGTACACGAATGTAATCATGGGGTACAATGTGTTGGTTTTATATACAATCTGAAATATTTTCATCGAGGTTGACATAGCATTCATGGCATTTTCTTAGTTATTGTGTACAGACATTTATATTCTACATTTAGTAAGTTATTGATGTGTCCATATTTATGGTGCATATTAGAAGGGAACAGGTGAAACTTACTAGAATTCTTTTTGTTATTTACACTTCGAGAAAATCATTGGCTTTTAATGGCAATTCACAATTAATTACTTTCTTTTTACTCAACTTGAAAATCTACCCTAATTCTGGGGCCGGGACCTCTGCAGATACCAAAATCCATGAATGCTGAAGCTTTATATGAATATTATCACCCAAATATGTCCTTCCATATACATTCAATCATCTCTGCTCATAATATGTAATGCAGTGTAAATGGTAAATAGTTGTGATAATGTATTTTAAAAATGTGTTCTATTTTCTATTGCAGTATTTTTATTTGGGGGGTTTTCTGTTAATATTTTTGATTTGAAGTTTAGTGAATCCGCAGATGTGGAACCCATGGACGTGCAGCACCGACTTTATTCTCTCCTCTTTGCAACTGATGTGACTCTGTGGCTTCCTGTTTATGAACATTCACTGCTTGCTGTTGTTGTAATAATGCATGTGAAACAATGAAAAATATACTTATCTACTATAAGTATGATGTTTTTAAAGTCAATTTATCAGACTTTAAGATCTACATAGGAATATAGAGGTGATAACCATAATCATCTCCAAATACCTAGGGCTGGTTAGTCAGGGTTTGGTGGATCCAGCAGGTTTTGAGGAAACTTCCAGGGGAGAGTTTTCTGATTAATCCACCTTGGATAAACTCCATTCAGCTAGTGAGAGATCTATGTCTATAATACAGTTATCCTGAAGTTTAAAGTATTTTAAAGATAGTAAGGGACTTTTTAATAAATTTCAGAAAAAGAGCTAAGAAAAAAATAGTTATTGTGCATGTAAGAAGCAAAAAGATCCCGCAGTTTTAGTAGAATCTGTGCATGAAAACTAAAATATGAGAGATAATTTTTCCTTTCTAAATGGGACAGTTTTATTAAATGTCAGCAAAACACAGTTAAATTCATATGGTTCAATATCAGTTGTTTACTGTAATTGAGAAAAGACTCTTTACATAATTGCAAGCTAAAATTGTCAAACCTCTTTGAATTAAAAAAAAATGCTAAAAATCTCAAGCTACTTTTTGTTTATGCTCCATGGTTATATTTGGATAAATCCTAAGTCATGGATTTATGTACGAAGTTTATATTCAGCATGAATAATGTTTAAATCTATTATGCAGATTTATAAAGCTAATGGTTCATAAAAGACTTTCGATAAAGAAAGATTCAACTTTAACTCAACTATTTTTATTATTTCTCTCTTATCTTATTTACTTTCAATGATCATAGACTTAACAGTTGTCAGTCAGGTTGCCCTGAAATTAAAAAACATTTCTGGGCTATAGAGATGAAATCCATATCTTGCATAGATTAGAAGAAATAAAATAGATTATATAATCACTTAGAAAAAAAGAACAGTGTTGAATAAAGTTCTATCTATGTTACGTCACTAAAGTCAGTGCTAAAGAAAATACATTTTTGGTACAAGTATGCTTGCTGATTACCATATAGGCATGCTGTAAAAAAATAAAATTTGGATAATCTAAAGGTATTTACTCTGGCAAAAGAAAAGAGGGATAAATTGGCTGGAGGTCTTTCAGACTCCGAAATTTAATCTTCTACCACTATGCTTAAAACACTGGCCCTGTAGTGAATGATGTCAGAGCACTTACAATTGGCTATTCCCGATTAGGCTGGCTGCTGTCACTAAATTTTCCAGACTTTTTCAGTTGAATTCATGTGAAAATTAAATTAAGTAATAAGTTACAGATCACCTTCTTTTTTACTGTCTATGCCACTGAGAAAAGCATTGCAAATGAATGCACATTTAAATTTTAAGTTGGCATAGGCAGAAATTACCTTTGTAAGACTTCAGCCTTGCAAATGTCAGTCTGTTAAGGACATACCACAAACTTTTATTTTTATTTTTTTATTTATTTATTTTTGAGATAAAATCTCACTCTGTTCTCCAGGCGGGAATGCGGTGGTATCATCACAGCTCACAGCAACTTCTGGGCTCAAGGATCCTCTTGCCTCAGCCTCTGAGTAGCTGGAACTACAGGCACCCACCACAAGGCCCACCTTTTTTTCTATTTTTGGTAGGGACATGGTCTCACTCTTGCTCCAGCTGGTCACAAACTCCTGAGCTGAAGGGATACTCTCACCTTGACTTCCTAGAGTTTTATGATTACAGCATGAGCCACTGCGCCTGGCCAAACGCTATGACATAATCTTATTTGCAAAAACATTTCTTTAGCATGGCAGGTGTAACAAATTTTCAGGCCTGTTTTGTTGTCTTCCGTAATGGCATAGTGGCCAAAAAAGCTAGTAGTTTCAGAGATCTATATGTTTATGACTCCCAAATCTGAAACCTGGAGTATTCACTTTATCTGCAGATTATGCTTGAAAACTATCCTACCTTTGTTCAGACTTTCAGCACAATATTTATTGAGCTCCTTGCTCTATAATATGGTTCTAGAACCTGAGATATAAACAAACTCTTTGTCTTTATATAACATATACACTTAGCAGTGGGGGATATTTGGTGGTGATACAAATGATGGAAAAAAAATAAAGCAATTGAAAAAGAATGAAAAAATTAGTATATGAGTAATATAAATATGTGTGTTTTTTTTGAAAGATGAGTCCAGAATCCATCACCAATCAGAACACAGAAAATATCTGAAGACAGTGAGTGAATTTCTTCCGTAACTATCTAAGGATGAGCATTCCAATCAGAAGGACAAGCAAGTACAAAGGCCTAATCTAGAACACGTGACTGCGGCCAGAGCAAACTGATGAAAAGGGAGAGACACAGCGACTGGAGCAGAAATTAGCAAGGGAAAATATCATGCAGTGCCAGCCACATTATTAAAAGAAGCTTTAATTTTACTGTTGTTATATGGTATATCGTGGAGACATGACTAGAAAAACAAAACAATCTATTGCTATTTTAAAAGGATAATTCTGATTACTATCAGAGAATAGAATATCGGGAGGTCACCCAATCACCATGTGTTCATTCTTTTTTTTCTGTATTTTATAAGAACCTTCCCAATTTTTTAATGACAGCTGGATTTCTAATTCTTTACTCAATAGTGCTTGTAATTATTTGTCTCCTTCAGTTATCCATAGAAGCAATTAACAAAATCTGTGAGATTTGCCTTCAAAAATCTATTCAGTACTGAGAACATCCCCAACTTTCAATATATTTAACATTAGATCCAAGTCATCATCGTTTTTTACATACTTTTTGAAAATGAGGTTTATATTGTATAATTGTTTCAGTAGAAAAGAAAAATTCTAGGATTTGAAGTTATCATGGTCTGTAGAATGTCAAACATTTTAATCACAAACTAAGAATTTTATTTTATTTTAAATGTGTGGCAAGTGACCAATTCCAGAAGCTGGTTACCAACAGAAACTCCAGGATTTACAGACAGTTTTATGCTGAAAGCATTTTCATACATGTTGGGTATTCTGTAGTTTTCTGCAAAACACACACAAAAAGAAACATAATGAGGGGATGTGGTCACACCAAGGACTCATATGTTTATAAAACCTAAACAAACTATGTGACCTGATTGAAAAATGTATAGAAAAAGAGATGTCAGCTTATATTTGAACAAAGCGTATGGAGAAAATACTAACATTTACAACATAAGGAAGATAAATTTAGTAACACAAATGTAATAATTCCAGAAAATTATAACCCCAGGTAAGAGATGTTAATTTCAAATATGTGTCCATTTAAGAAAGATTGAAACACAGAGTCAAAGGACGTATGACTAGCATAACATTGGGAATTATGAAAAATTATTTATTTTGGCTACATTCAGTGAAGCCAGGCCTCTAGATAAAAGCTATCCTCACATCCACAACCTCTTTCCTAGTCACCCATGCAAGGTTATGGGAGACTAGACAAAAGTTGATATTCAGGAAAGGATTGTAGAATGGAAATGGACTCATGTGCAAAGGACATATTAGTAAAGCTAATAACATTTTAGAGAAACACAAATATACATCAAACAGTACAAAGTAGAAATACTTGGTACATCGATTAAAGCAGGATCAGAAACTTTTTAAGAGCAATGCCTATGTTGAACATTTTAATAAAATAATTAAATGTAGACCATCATCTAAGATATATGAATATAAACATGCAATATACATCTATGTATATGTAATTTTATACTATATATGTACTCTGTGTATATGAATATATATTTCATGTGTATGTATATGCATATATATGTATGCATGCAATAAATTGCGTGAATAGCCAATGGACTAATTTAAAGATCAAAATCCTCAAGTAGGGCGGCACCTGTGGCTGATTGAGTAGGGTGCCGGCCCCATTGCCGAAGGTGGGGGGTTCAAATCCAGCCTCAGCCAAACTGCAAAAACAGAAAAATAGCTGGGCATTGTGGCAGGCACCTGTAGTCCCAGCTACTTGGTAAGCTGAGGCAAGAGAATCGCCTAAGCCCAGGAGTTGGAGGTTGCTGTGAGCTGTGTGACACCACGGCACTCTACCGAGGGCAACAAAGTGCCCTCTGTCTCTACAAAAAAAAAAATCCTCAAGTAGTCAGTTTCACATGCACTAATAAGTACATAAGATGGAATTTATTGATCAAAGTAGCCAAATATCCAAAATAATCAAGTGTCTTTAAAAGTAAGTGTTGTAGATGTGAATTAACTATGCAGCCATTGCATGAAAGAATGACTGTATTTGTCTACCAATCAAGTTTACTGGAAGATGTCAACCAAATTAATCATAATCAATCTGTTAGATAAAATGGGATTAACAAAAGGACTAAAAAGGGATTGTTCATATTTTGCTCACTATAGCAAAGTTTACTTATTTATTACTTGTTTAATAAAAGAGAAGACAAAATTTTCAAAATAAAAAAGAAATATTAGTTTTTCCAAAATGGAAAACATGATTTTGTGGTGTTTGAATTTACTTTTTTGTTGCTATCACCAAATTTAACTCCCAATACCAAATTATTTGATTTCACCAAGATCTCATATTTTTTTTTGACAATGAATTGTGGGATTTTTGTCTTTATTAATATACAGTTCTATACCTTAACAAAAAGAGTCAAACTGATTATTTCAGTTGTACTTTTTTTTTTTTTTTTTTTTTTGAGACAGAGCCTCAAGCTGTCACCTTGGATAGAGTGCTGTGGCATCACGGCTCACAGCAAACTCCAATTCCTGGGCTCAAGCGAGTCTCTTGCCTCCGTCTCCCAAGTAGCTGGGACTACAGGCGCCCGCCACAACGCCCGGCCATTTTTGGGTTGCAGCCGTCATTGTTGTTTGGCGGGCTCAGGCTGGATTCGAACCTGCCAGCTCAGGTGTACATGGCTGGCGCCTTAGCCCGTTGAGCCACAGGCACCAAGCCTTCAGTTATACTTTTACTGGAGATATTCTAGAAATTGGGTGTTTAAAAGTTTTTTTCCTTTCCCTGGTCGTGTGTGTTAGTGTAGGTTGGAGAGCTATAATAAATAAACAAAGAAGTGTAATTGTTAAGCACAGTAAATATTAACATGAATTTATCTCTTACAAAGCAAATCTAGGCTGGTGAGTTTACAGGAGCTGACCTACAGCGTCATTCAAAGGTCCAGCATTCTGGATTCTCATTCAGCCTCAATCTATCACTTTCCAGGTCGTTCTGGTTGTTATTTTCCTAGTCAACAGGCATAAGAGAGGCATACATTATTCTTCACACACTCTGCTGAAGTAGATTAATTCACATGGCTCAGTCTAAGTAGCTGTTCAATGTTGTCTATTACACAATAAGAAGCAGAAAGAATCTTTGCGGGTAACATTTTTTGCCACACTGAAAAATTGAATTGATTTGTTCAATCTGTTTAAGCTTACCTAACAACTAACCTTTTCTTTTGGCACAAAGATAATTCTAAAAGGTTTTTAAAACATTCCTTAATCAGCTTATATACTCATTCAAATTTTTATTAGTAAATTATACATTCCACTTTTCAGTGAAAATAATATAGTTTCAGATGATTAATATCCCACCTACTATTATAAATTATCTGGGAGTGATTCTAAGATCTCTGCTAATTAAAATATCTCTCAGTCAGTATATATAATTTTAGGAACAGTTTTGATATACAGCAAATCAATTTTATTTTGTAATTTTTCATCATTTTACCCCAATCAAGAGTTATAATTTTCAAATTTTCGTGTTATTGGTGCAAAAGCTAACTCAGAGATCATTATTAAAAATAAAGTATAACACATTTTTAAACTAGGGAAGTTGAAGCTTAGCTTTCACATTTCTAATACATTCTCATTTGTAATATTAAATCAGACATAATTACTACTTTGTGTTCAATGTGTAATATAATGTAAAAAATTATTTGATCAAGTGTATTTCATGTAAGTACTTGCCTCATCTCCATTCATTTTTAAGTACTGATAAAGCAATCTAGAGAGTTTCAAAACTGTAATTGGTTTTTATAAGCCCTAGCCTGAAAGACACACTTTATATGGCATCTTTCGCAGATACGCTCATCTGTTTATCATTCCTTTGATTTTTTTTTTTTCTGGCTCACAAGAAGTATCCTTGCACATTTGTATTCTGTCCATATCTAAATTCCAGTAAAGGTCAGCTTTCCCATAAAAAGGACTATAAATAGTGCATAAAATGATGATCCAAGCTAGCACATCAAGAAAATAAAAGCATAAAAGTAAAGGTCATTTTCACAATTTCTATCTTGAAGCACTCTCAAACATATAGAGTGTGAAAATTTGTCAAAGATTTCAAAAAAGGAGCTTGGGTGTTGAAGTTTTTTTTGTTTGTTTTCTTTGTATTTTTTCCTGTGACCTTTCTAGAAATTAAAATAAATTATACATTTTTATACCATTATCTTTATGTTTGTTTGGTTATGATAATTATTATCCCTGATATTTAATCAATTATCAGAGTAATACTTATTTAGGTTAAAAGTAATCGTTCTTTCCCTGGAAACTGCTTTATACTTGGTGATATTAACAACAAATAAAGTATATAACTACTTCCAAACTAAATAAAATGAAGGCATTGACTTAAATTATTATCTAAACTAGTATATATCATTATCTAAACTATATATAAATCTTAATATTTTGACCTTTATTTAGTGAGTTTGTTTATCAGGAATCCAATAGTTATACCAGAAAGATATTACACATGTTCAATTAACTTTGCATTCATCTAGCTGTAGTAATGATTCTGAATCTAGTCTAATTTGGCTAGATAACTGAGTAATGAAAGTGAGAATGAAATTCTTAAAGCCTATAAAAGAGCTACCTTTGCGAGTTTTGGAGACTGTAAAATATACGAACAACGTGAGATTGCTTCGGTTGTACCATATTTAGGACAAAGCTAACAGGTTTAGTAAAGTCTGTGGAATCAAGAAAGTAACTCTCTTACAAACACACAGACGACAGAGTGGAGAGCATAAGCTATTAAGCTCACCCAAAATAATAGAGCCCGTCTGTGTAATAATATTAGGCCCACTCTGCTACTTAATATCTCAACTTCTGATGACTTTTCCTACTCCAAAGTCTCTAGATCTTATGGCAATTACTTATCTATATGCGTGTCTCCGCAGCAAATTTGTTAGCTCTCCTGTGCAAGGGTCACAGCTTACCTATTATTTTATTCTTAATAACATATAATATCGCACATTATAAAAGTATGTTTTTTAATTAAATTGATAAGTATACTTTAAATAAACAGAATTAATGAGTCAATGCAAGAATGAAATAAAGCAAATGAATATGCTTGATTCCAGCAAATAGATATTTTTAGTTTTTTCTATGCACAAACAAAAAAATGCAACTGTAAACAGGTTGAAAAAGGAAGCGATACATTTCACTTAGTGTTGATTTTGAGACTAGATTTATTGGAAGTGTAGGCTTTTATTGGAATAGTAGATTTGGGATGATGATGTGATTGGTAGACAGGGACGAACATAAACAGGGCCCGGATAGTCTGCATATTTCTGTGTGGAGTAAATAAAGGTCTATAACAACTGTTAATGAGTATCAGCCACATAATGGTACATTCATTTACAGAAATATAATGAATGTAATTGATATCTTCATTAAATAGAATTAATCTATCATTTTATTTAGTAGAGTGTTACAGGCAATGCTAGTTTCACTTTAATACTTTGCTACATAAAGTTTCTTTTTTTTTTGAAAAGCATAGGTACATTTCACAATTAAACCTCATCAGAAATGCACAAGATCTTTATTTTCTCCAGATGTACTTTAGAGAATCTTAAATAAAAATCATACACAGAGAGATGTATGAGAGAGATGTTTAACACATTACATTTCAAATTCAATCTGCAATTAGATGCCAGTATAGTGATTACAGTGGTAAACCGTTAAAAGCCGAAAAATGGCACTTATTAGTGTGGGCAAAAAGTGCAACTTTGATATACTTCTCTTGCTAATACGAATTGATAAAATAACTTTTGCTAAATTTTTGGCAGTATTTCCTTAGCCGAACATATCACCTAGCAATTTTGCTCCAATTTGTAGCATCTAATTGCAATGTGTACCTATATTTACCAAAATACCTGTAGAATGTTCAGCTAGACATATGGTTTATGCTTGTAATGCCAGATACTCAGGAGGATAATTTAGAGGGATAATCACTTGAAATCGGAAGTTTGAGCCTGCAATAATCAATGATCCTATGATTGCACATCAGCCCTCAGGCCTGGAGGCCAGAGCAAGACTCCTACTTCAAAAAAATAAATTTTGTAGAGAAATAGTGTCAAGAAATAATCCAAATGATCATCAACCATAGAATATTTGACCATACTAAAAATAGAACAACATATATCTATGTAGTAATGAACATAAATGATATATAATTACATGCAACAAGGAATCTTACACAGAAGAATGTATGCAAGGTTCCCTTAAAGTAAAGCTACAAAACAATCAAAATGTGTCTCACTCATTAGAAGTCACCATACAGGTCAATCCTGGTGTAGGAGGTAGTGACTGAAAGGGGAATAAAGATGATTCCTGGGCACTGATAATAAATATCAGTATACACACACACACACACACACACACACACACACACACACACCGTTTAGGTTCTAGGTGAAGGAGTATGTTCCAGGAAGTGCACACATTGTTCCAAAAAAATGTACGGGAGTAGGAAACAACTTGAGAAATGTAAAAGAAAAATAATGAGGAACTTGGCGTGAAAGGAGTCTACCATTAGAGGAAACAAATATCTCTTATCCTCTTGTCCCCTCCATTCTAAGAAGTAGAGAAGAAAAATCAGGAGCAAATATAAATTGTATTTTATCTTTGTCAATAATTTGACAATAATTTCACTTTAGTGAAGCCATTTTGAAGAGCTAAGCTCAAACCTGAAACAAAACTAGAAGCAAGTTAATAATTTCCCAGATGTTGTGTCTTGTTTGCAGAGACTAGGGTTCTCCATGCACAGATAGCCAGTTATCCAATCTGTTAGTCTAGCGGTAGGTGCAAAAATCGTTGTTTTTATTGTTGTTGTAGAGTGGAAGCTCGACAGCTGGTAAAGTCACAGGGCTCTCCAGGCACAGCCACAAAGGATGTGACAGTCCTTGCTCACCTTTCCCATTCCTTCCTTTACGTGTTGTGCTGGAGAGATGCCGATTCTGAATACTACTACTGACAAAAATTGCCACTGAGCAGCTAAATATTTCTGGCTATCTATGTCCATTAGTTTAATAGATCTTCAGACATTGGTATTATTATCTGTTATAGACAAGGTCACTTGGACATAAACAGATCATAAACTTTGCTTGATATCATCTAATTAGGAGAGAAAATTTTGTCTTAGGGTCTCAGAAACCTGAATTGAAACATCAGTCTCTCTACCTCTCTTTTCCCCCTCCCCTCTTCCTCTTTTTAATTAAGTCCGTTTATATAGGGAGATGTCAGCTTGCAACAATAATACCAAATTAATCAGATATTGTACTGTCATAAGAAATGCGAAGGGGAAATTAAAATACGGATAAAATTCCTCTCACTCTGGAGGGATGAAGTGTCCTTTGTACTGTAGGTGATAGAGGGCCTTCTATGAATTCTTGGAGAACTCCAACTGACTGCACCATGGAAGTCATGAAAGGCCCGGGAATATAGTTATATTGATTCATACTGGAATATGTCAAGCTTGATTTCATTTTCACCTTTGAAAATTTAGTCCTTGAAGTTTGAGAAAGTTTCTCAACCTTAAACCTTGACAGCAATTGAAGAAGTCTTCTTAGTTTCAGAAAATAAGTGTCATCTTATTTATTATTATACAAAATTATAATTAACTTAGTATAAGCATTCTTCAAATCATTTTCTTAGTTTGAACATCTTTTGATATAACAGCATAATGGCGAAATGGAGAAAAATCTACCCTAAAGCTTTTGGTAGACTAATTCAGGATGCAATCACCACACTCTTTCTAGAAATGTTTTCATAATGTGATACAGCTGGATGGAAGTTGAACACAGAAGGAAGTTGGTTACTTATATTACTTTGATTATCTGGACAGATGTTTCTCATACTTTAAAATGCATTTTATTAACAGAGAGAAATTAATAGTATAATATTTTGATACAAGTTTATTATTTATCAGGACATTCTGTAAAATCTTTCTCATTTTCTGAAAGTTTTAACTAGAAATCTTTCATTTAAAAAATGTTTCCATAATTACTAATCATTATCTGCTTACAGAACTGTCTATATTATACATTTGAATCGGTCATTAGTTCAACAACCAGTCATGATTAATATCAGGCCATTTCTGGATAGAGCAATAAATCACAAGACATATTAAAGTAATTAATGAGAATGAAATTAAAGGGATTGAGAGGTACCTTAATAAATAGTAACATGTAATTATTTTAAATGCTTCCTTCACACCATATATTTCAGTTATTCCTCTAAAATAAAGAAACCTAGAAAAAGTTACTTATATTATTACTCTAAAACTTTTGAAAATAGCAACTAAAATAAAGAATATTTTCACTATCAAATAAATGATATAGTTTGGCTTCTAAATAGAAGTGATTGTCAAAAATACCTAGAAAATACAGAAATGGAAACATAAACCTCTATTTACCAAGCAGTAAGTAGAACTCTTCGAAATAGACTCTGTTGCTGAATCAAATGAGGAACTTCAATTATTGGAGGGTACATTACAAAGATTCAACCTTTTAATCAACCTCTGTTATTACATATAAAAAATGCTCATAGTTTCTTTTGAAACAAATGACCATAAATAAATGTAGTTTATGTGTTACTTTTTAATTATTATATATTATTTATTATATTTTAATATCCTCCTAGGACTTCCAATACAACATTTAACAGATTTGCAGCCATTGATATTATTGTGACTTTTTTCCCACTAAGTAGAACACTGCTAACATTTTAGGATTATAGACTACAGCCACCCCCATTAATAATTGCACTGTAGACCATGTAAGTGTTTAACAAAAACACCACCAATTAAAAATTTACCTCTTCTACCATTTACATTCAGTTAAATCAACCACTTAATCTAATGTCCTTTGCTCACAAGAGATATTCCAGTTTATTTACGTTTTTACTTTGTTTCTAATTCAAATCCTACTCTGCCTTCATCTTTCTTTATTCTATTGTTCTTGTCTATCACTTTGGTAGTATTTTCAAATGTATTTACATTCGGGAAATGAAAAATGAAATTGTACTTACTCTCTCCCTGTCTTTTTCTACAATTCTGTCCACTAAATTTTCAGTCTGAATGATTCTAAGCATTGAATCTGACTTGGTATTGATATAAAACTTTACACAAAGTGTTTATGATTTCTGCTATGAACTCAGAAGGGTCGCATTTAAATTATCCTACAAAAACCTAACAATATACTTGACCAAGAAGATAAAAGATCTACAAAGAGAACTGCAAACAACTAATGAAAGAAACCATAGTCAAAATAAACAAATGGTAAAAACATACTATGCTTTGGGATTGGTAGAACCAACCTTGTTAAAATATATGTACTGCTCAAAGTTATTTAAAGATACAATGCAATTCTCATCAAATTAGCAAGTTCTTATTTCAGAAATCTAGAAAAAAAAATATTAAACTTCATTTGCAACCAAAGAAGAGCCGGAATAGCTAATGCAGTTTTTATCAAAAGGAACAAATATGGAGGCATCACATTGCCAGACTTGAAATTATGCTACAACCCTATAGTAACCAAAAGAGCGTAATAACAGTATAAAGGGAAAGTCATATATCTACAATTGACTACTGTTCTACAAATAAAACAAAAAGATACACTGGGAAAAGGATGCCCTATTCAATAAATGGTGCTGGGAAAATACGATAGGCACACAGAAAAATAAAACAGGATGTCTTTTATCTCATCATATACAACAATTAATTCAAGATGCCATAAAAATTCTAAGAGAAAACATAGGAAAGCTCATTTAGACATAAGAGCAAAGAATTTGTGACCAAAACCCCAAGGGCAAATAGAGCAACAACAAAATAAATGAATGGGCTATAATTAAACTGAAGAGTTCCTATGCATCAAAGGAAAATATCAACATAGAAACAGACAAGCTACAGAGTGGTAGAAAATAGTTGTAAATTGGCTCGGCGCCTGTGGCTCACCAGGCTAAGGCGCCAGTCACGTACACCTGAGATGGCAGGTTCGAATCCAGCCCGGGCAGCCAAACAACAATGATGGCTGCAACCAAAAAATGACCGGGCGTTGTGGTGGGTGTTGTGGTGGGTGCCTGTAGTCCCAGCTACTTGGGAGGTGGAGGCGAGAGACTTGAGCCCAGGAATTGGAGGTTGCTGTGAGCTGTGATGCCACAGCACTCTATCCAGGGTGACAGCTTGAGGTTCTCTCTCAAAAAAAAAGAAAATATTTGTAAATTACATGTCTGTATGTATAACCAAGAACCAATATCTAGAATCTACAGTGTCCTTTAAAAAAAGCCAAACAAATGCCTGGGTGTGGTAGATCAAGCCTGTAAACCTAGCACTTTGGAATCCAAGGTGGAAGGATCTCTCAGGGTCAGGACTTGGACCCTAGCCTGAGCAAAAGCAAGAAGGACCCTGTCTCTACCAAAAATAGACAAATTAGTCAGGTGTGGTGGTGCACACCTGTAATCTCAGCTACCTGGGAGGTTGAGCCTGAGGAGGATCACTTCAGTGTGGGAGTTTGGGGTTGCAGTGAGCTGTGTCCACGCCACTGCAGTGAACTAGGACCACACATGGGCAGCAGCATGAGACCCTGTCTGAAATACAAACACACACAAAAAACTGAACAGAATCTTTTCAAAAGAAGGTAGAAAGTGGCCAAAAAGTATACAAACATACTCAAAATCAATAATCATTGGGGAAATGAAATAAAAACCATGATGAAATACCACCTTACCTTGTCAGAATGGTCATTATTAAGATGTTGCAAAGCAGTAGGTGCTGGTGTGTATGCAGAGGAAAGATCACTCGCATACTGTTAGTGGGAATACAAATGAGTACAACTCCTATGTCAATAACTCCTATGCTGACAATTCCTATGGAGAACAGTACAGAGAAATAATCGTAGACCTTCCACTTGATTTAGGAAATACACTACTGGATATCTACAGGAATGAAAAGATATTTAATCAAACATCACCTTCACTTGAATGTTTCTCACAGCACTATTCACAGTTGCAAAGGTATAGAATCCTAATTGCCCATCAATTCATGAGTGAATAGATTAGATAGATGATAGATGATAGATAGATAGATAGATAGATATCATAAAGTACTACTCAGTCATAAAAAGGAGTAGAATAATGTCTTTTGCAGCTACTTGGGTCAAACTGGAGAATATTTTCCTAAATGAAGCATCTCAGGGATAGAAAAACAAACATCACATTTTCTCACTAATAAGTGATAGTTAGACAATGGTCACACATGGTACAAAGAGATGTAAAAACAAAAATACTGGAGGGGAGGTTAGGAGAGGGCAAGTGATAAACATTTAGCTTTGTAGGCTATGTTAACTAGTTTGTGAAAATATTTCAGATTGTATATGAAACCAGCACATTGTAAACCATGATTGATTGCATTAATGTACACAGCTATGATTAAAAAAAAAAAAAAAACTTAGCTATTGGTTACAATGAAAACTATCCAAGTGATGAACACACTAAAACCCCCAACTGCAGCATTATATATTGTATCTATAATAAAATCTTTATACCCTCTTAATACTTTTAGATTGCAAAATAAATAATCTGACATTTCAACGACCATTCAGATTATCTTTATCTGAAAAATGCTTCTATGTTGCTGGTGGGAATATTTTATGAAAACATTTCAAAAGTCCTTTACTTTTATCCCCAACTTCTGGTTCCTTACAGCTCCACCCTTGCTCAGAGCATATAACCTCATAAGGAATAATGGAAGCATTCAGAAAGAAACTGTCAAAGTTCTTAGTTTCCACTCATGCTCATCCTATAACAATTATACCATCTTACTCTCTTCATGCTTATTTTAATGGAGAAGATAATCTCTACCAGCAGTATGGATCCCAGTTATTCTTTTTTTTTTTTTTTTATTAAATCATAGCTGTGTGCATTAATGCAATCATGGGGTATAATGTACTGGTTTTATATACAATTTGAAATATTTTCATCAAACTGGTTAACATAGCCTTCACGGGATTTTCTTAGTTATTGTGTTAAGACATTTATATTCTACACCTAGTAAATTTTGCATGTACCCTTGTAAGATGCACCCTAGGTGTGGTCCCAACAATTACCCTCCCTCCACCAATCCTTCCCCTCCCCTTCCCTCCCTCTCCCCTCTCCCCATTTCTTGGGCTATAATTGGGTTATAGCTTTCATAAGAAAGCTATAAATTGGTTTCAAGGTAGGGCTGAGTACATTGGATACTTTTCTTCCATTCTTGAGATGCTTTGCTAAGAAGAATATGTTC
>CAUYRH010062795.1:0-55546 GCA_963574655.1 Perodicticus potto | reverse complement strand
AGGAGTTGGAGGTTGCTGTGAGCTGTGTGACGCCATGGCACTCTACCGAAGGTGATAAAGTGAGACTCTGTCTCTACAAAAAAAAAAAAAAAAAAAAAAAATCAATTTGTAGAGATTTCTACATTGGTAGTAACAATTCTTTGACACATGTGCTGTAATATTTATTTCCACAAACATTTACTTTTCGTTTTTTTAATGTGTGGCTTCCATGAGGCAGCAGAACCAGGCCATGCTCCGGAGGCCCTAAAATATTTTTTGTATTTTAACTTTTGTCATTAAGTCATTCTCTTCTGAGGTAAAATCTATCCATTTATTTTCTTTATGGAATCTACATTTTCTGATTTTCTTAAGAGGGTTACACTAATTTAAAGACTGTGCATATGGTAGCCTCAAGTTTCTTCTAGTATGTTTATTGTACTATTTTACATGTAGATGTTTCATCTATTTGTCTTTTTTGGTAGATGATATGAAATAGGATTTAACTTTTTCTTCTAAATGGACAAATAATATTGGTAGCATTATTAAATAAAACTATTTAATTCATTTCTGAATTGAAATGTTCTCTTTATCATATTAAGTTCCCATATACCCTTGCATTAATCTGGAGTTTCTGATGTGTTTTAGTGACATATTTGTTTAATCTCATGCTAATTCTACCTTGTTTTGATTACAATAGCTTTACAGAAGCTTCTAACATCTAAGTCTGCCAAACTTCTTATCCAAACTTTTTCTCCAGAAGTTCTCAGTTACTATTCTATTTTTTGAACTTTACAATTATTTTATTTAGATTCCCCCCAAACCTTTTAAGGATCTGAATTAGAATTAACAGTGCTTTATATGTTAATTTGGGTAAGACAGGTAATATATGCTATGTCTATATTGTTCAGTTTTTGTTTTATATCATAACTTTAATAAAAACTTCACAATTTTTTTCATATGGATTCTCTATAAAATACAGAATGGATACATATGGATTGTGAAATTAATTACTGAATATTTAAATATGTAATTCTAATGTGAATGAAATTTTTCCCCTTTTTTTGATTTTTAATTAATTACTGAATATATAAGAAAAGCTGATCTTTATATGCTATTGTGCATTTAGCCACATTACTTATTAAATTCTTTAATGTAGCTAAAAATTCTTTTTCTGGAGTAGAATAGCTAGAATTTTCTATGTATTTAAGTATCCCACTTGTAAACAAAGATCTTTTTGGGTTTTCTCCCTAGTATTCATAATATCTATGACTTTCTTTTTTTCTTTTTTTTTGAGACAGAGTATCAAGTTGTTGCTCTGGGTAGAGTGCCGTGGCGTCACAGCTCACAGCAATCTCAAATTCTTGGGCTTAAGCCAGTGGTTCTCAACCTTCCTAATGCCACGGCCCTTTAATACAGTTCCTGTGGGTCGCAACCCACAGGTTGAGAACTGCCGGTTAAGTGATTCTCTTGCCTCTGCCTCCTAAGTAGTTGGGACTATAGGTGCCCGCCACAATGCCTGGCTAATTTTTGGTTGTTATTGTTGTTTGGCAGGCCCAGGCTGGATTTGAACCCACTAGCTCCGGTGTATGTGGCTGGCACCCTAGCTGCTGAGCTACAGGAGCTGAGCCAATATCTATGACATTTTTTAATCTTATGGCATTAGACAGAACTTCCATAATAATGCTAAATAATGGTGGTGACAGCCACCCTTCACTCCTAATTCCTGATTTTAATGGCGACAGTTTGAGTGTGTCATCATTTAATATAAAATTTGCTCTTCTTTTTGTGAAATAATTTATGAAGGATATTTTATTTTGAATTATTATAAATGGCTATAAAATTCATCAAATATTTTCCTTGACATACTAATGGGGTGTTTTTAAATATAAAACTAAGGTAATAAATTATATTTATACTTTAAACTTTAAAACATGTAAAACATTTTAAAACATTGATAATCACATAGAAGTCTGCAAATCACAACTGTATAGCTTGTTGACTTTTCACCAGATGAACACACTAATCTTACCATTGCTTAGTCAAGACAAAGAACTTCAGAAAGACACTCTGGGTCTCACTACTAAGCGAAACTCCTACCCCAAAGGAAACTACTATTCTAAATTTTAACACTGTAGTTTGGTTTAGTCTTTTTGGACAGCATAAAGTATTGTATATCTGGTTCCCCTTGTGAACATTATATTTCTGGAATTCATCCATGTTGCTGTGTGTACTTTAGTTTATTCATTTTTATTGCTCTGTAAGTGACAGACATTTGGGCTGTTTCTTGTATGAAGCTATTATGAATCATGCCTCTGTAAAAACTGTGTATATTATTATTATTCGGTATATGTGAACATACATGAGCATATGCTTTTGTTAGGAACATATGTAAAACTGGAATTGGGCTTATAGTTGGGGGGAGACAGACAATAAATGCATCATACATAATAAAGAAGAGTGAAGGGGAATAAGAGATGGACTATTTTAGATAGCATAACCAAACAAAAGTTTTCTGGGAAGGTGACATTTGAGCAGGGAGCTCTATGAAGAGAAGAGGAAACTCAGGACAGAAGAACCCACTCGTGGGTTCTTACCCATCGTAAGTTGAGGACAAAGCAGCTAGAGTTCACAAGACAGAGAACCTCAAAGGAGAGAAATGCACAGGGAGAAATGCTGTGATTTGCAGAGGGTCCTCTCAGAGTATCCAGCTAAGGACTGATCGACACGTACACGTGAGGAAACTAAAGAACCACCTGAAAGAATTAGAGGTAATAGTGCCCAGAGCTCACACAGGGCTGAGATTAGTACCTATTATTACCAATGAGACTTGGATCTCATTGTTCAAGGAGCACTGGGTAGAGTAACAGAAGGGACTTACTTCAATTGCGAGAAATAATCAGTCCTAGACTGAGCACCATTCCATTCCCATCTAACTAATCCTAAAAGCCAAACCCAGAAAGATCAAATTGTTTCCAATGAACTTAACTGTGTTCTAGAACACAGATCAAGAATAGTGTAATGAATACAAAAATACCCAGCACTCAACGTGGTAGTAGTCACACTGTCTAGTATCCATTAAAAAATTAACAAGCTTGCCAATATGCAGGAAAATATGATCTATACAGAGAAGAAAATCATAAAATTGAAACCTACTAACAACGGATATAAATGTTAGAACTGACAGAAAAGGTCATTATAATATTGATAATTATTATAACTGGAACTACACAGAAGAGTCATGTTATATACAAACCTGCCACTTAAAGAAACTAGAAATAAAAGAACAAATTAAATTCTAAGTAAATAGAGGAGAAGAAATAATAGAGCATCAAGACAATCGATGATGCAGAAAACAATAGAGAAAAATTAATGAAAACAAAAGATAGATCTTTAAGATCAATAAAATTAACTCTCTAGTCAGATTAATCAGAGAGAAGACATAAATTATCAATATCAGGAATAAAAAAGATGGTATCAACTAGTTTCTTCAGATAATAAAAAGGCAATAAATCTTTCGTCAACAAAATGCTTAAGAGAAAAAGGAAACAACCAATTTTATGCCAATACAAAGTCTGTGAAAAACACCAGTTACTAAAGCTTACTCGGGTTACACATAAGATGAACAGTGCCATATCTATTAACGACATTAAATTTGTAGTTATAAATGTTTCCACAAAGAAAACCCAGGCTCAGTTAGTTTCCGTAGTACAATCTACCACACATTTAAAGAAAAAGTAATTACATACAAACTCTTACAAAAAATTTCAAAGATTTGAATACTTCCCAATTCATTCTCAACTTATTCTATGGAGCCAGAATTATCCTGATACCAAAACCAGACAAACAAATCATAAAAAGAGAGAAACAAAATCGACAGTGAATATGACGGAAAAATCCTAAATAAAATTTAAGCAAGTTGAGTTCAACAATATATAAAGTCACTATGATTAAACAAGGTTTGTTTTATTAATGCAAGATCACACTGAATTGGAAACTCAATGAAATTTCCTCTCTCTATATTACCCAGAAAAGAAAAACCATATAATCATTTAATATGTACAGAGAAAGCTTTTAACCAAATTCAATATTCATTCCCATTTTTGAAAACTCTCAGAAAAATTAGCCCACTGTGGTGGTACGTATCTAGCTACTGCATCCTAGCTACTTAGGAGGCTGAGGTGAGAGGACTGTTTGAGCCCAAGAGCTCAAGGTTATAGCGAGCTATAATCATGCATTGCACTACAGCCTGGGCCATAGAGCAACACTGTGTCTCCACAAAGAAACAAAACAAAATTCTCAGCAAACTAGTAATAGAAGGAAATTTCTTCATCTGACAAAAGATATCTATGAAAAAACAATAGTAATATTGATATTATATTTAATGCTGAAAGATTGTTTTCCCCATGAGTTCAGCAGCAAGACAAACGTATTTGTTCTCACTGTATCTATTTAACATTGTACTGAAGCTTCTAGTCAGCTGCGGGGAGAGAGGGAGGAAGAAAGGGGGGAACAGAGTGAAGGGGAGAGAGAAGGGGACAGAGAAGGACAGAGAGAGAGAGAGAAGGGGACTGAGAAGGGCACACACACACAGAGAGAAGTAAACTGTATTTACCTACAGAACACGATTGTTTGTATAGAAACCCAATGACATCTACAAAAGACCCACTAGAACAAATAAATGGGTTTAGCAAGGTTACAAGATCAATGTACAAAAATCATTTGTACTTCTATATGGTAGTACCCATCAATTAGAAATTTAAAAAAAACTAAATCTACAACAGGATCAAAAATATGAAATAGGGATAAATCTGACAAAAGATGACCAAGACTTATATGCTGAAAACTACAAAATATTACTGAGAAATGACTAATGCTGTGATCCTATGTTAGAAGACGCAATATTATTAAGGTATTAATTTTCCACAAATTGATCTATAAATCCAACAAAATTGAAATTACAGTTTTATAAATTGAAAACTTGATTTTAAAATTCAAATGGAAATACAGAATAGCAGGAATAGCCAAAACAACTACGAAAAACAAACTGAAGAATTAAAACACCTGATATCAATGCTTATTATAAAAGTCCAGTAATCAAGGTAGAGTAGTATTAGTATCAAAATAGAAAAACAGATCAACAGGAGAGAATGTCCAAAGCAGACCGGCAACAAATTTCTGACTAAAGTACAAAGGCAACACAGTAAAGCAAGGATAGTGTTGTTAACAAATGATGTTGGACACAGGAACTGGGTATGAACATGCAAAGAAAGAGAACTTCAACCATTCATTGTATTAACCATAAAAATTAACTCAGAATGGATCACAGACCTAAAGGTAAACCTTAATCTATACAATTTATAAAAGAAAACTTTTGTGACCTTGGGTTGCCCCCAAAGCATGATCTAGAAAGGAACTTTATCAAAAACATCTGCTCTCTGAAAGGCCTTCCTAAGGAAATGGGCTGGAAGAAAATACTTGAAAAGCATGTGTATGATAAATGTCTGTATCCAGAATCTTTAAAGAACATCCAAAACTCAATATTAAGAACATAAGCCAATAAAAAATGGGCAATTTTTTTTTTTTTTGAGACAGTATCTCAAGCTGTTGCCCTGGGCAGATTACTATGGCATTATCATAACTCACAGCAACCTCCAACTCTTGGGCTCAAGTGATCCTCAATGGGCAAAATATTTTAACAGATTCTATACCAAACACAGATACATGGATGGCAAATATGACAAGAAAGCATGTGCATCTTTAGTCACTAGGGAAATGCAATTAAAAACCACTACAAATCAATTCTAATGGACAAAACGTAAAACACTGGCCATTCTAAGCATTGGCAAAGATATGGAAGAACTAAAAATCTCATAGTGCCATTGGGAATATAAAATCATCTAGTTATTTTCAGAAGGTTGGGCAGTTCCTTAGAAAAATTAAACACATACCTACTGCATGATCCAGCCACTCCACCCTTATTATATTTCATCCAAGGAAATGAAAGTTTAGGTTTATTAAAAGACTGTCCACATATGTTCACTGCAGCTTTACTTGCAGTAAAGCCAAAAACTTGAACCAATACAAATGTCCATTAACCAGTAAATGGAGATAATCTGTGGTATAGTTATATAATGGAATACTACTTAGCAATAAAAAGAACTATTGCTACACACTACACCATAAATAATCCTTATGCTGAGTGAAAGACGCCAGACTAAAACGTGTATATACTGCTTGACTCCAGTCACATAAAACTCTAGAAAATCAAAGTTATACAACAGTGACAGAAGACAGATGAGTGGTTGCCTAGAGATGGGGTGAGGGCAGGAGGGAAGGAATACACAGGGCACAAAGAAACTCTGGGGGTGATGAAGGTGTTTATTATCTTAAGGGCAATGATAGTTTCAAAGGTGTATACACATCAAAACTGATCAGATTTTATACTTTATGTAGCATCTCATTGTACTATATGTCAATTATATACACACTAGAAAAAGCAAAGTGCAATAAATAGAAAGTAAGAGTAGGAGATTTTCAAATGTAAGAGATGAAATAGGTGGAAAGGAAACAAAGAATAGAAAGGGTAAATAAAACCCAAAACTGGTTCTTTGAAATTACAAAAATAATGCAAATGCACCTGGCATATTCTGATTAAAGGAGTGAGAAATTAAAAAAAAAAAGATTAGAACAAAAATGGATTAATACGACAGACATCTTTCCACTTCTTGTGATAGCAAAGCAGGTAATAGTAACCAGCTGAGGACAATTTAATAAGCTGAATTAAAAATATGTGTTTTACTGACTCAGCATTCTGGAAAAATTATGGAAGCAAGATGACGACAAGATAAAAACTCAAGGGATGCGTTGGCATTTGGGGTTGTTTCTTTTCTAAGGGTGTTTGTCAATTACTTAAAAGACTGGAAGCTGGGCAGCATTTGACATCCTAATGGAGCTAGAGGGACAATACTGGTGTCCAGAGCCCAATAAGGGGCAGGACTGATGAAGTCCTCTCACGAGGGGGTGTTTATTTCCCTTGAGTAAGGGAAATGGTAGATAGCCCATCTGAGAGGTGGAAGCTCAATTTTGGATCATCTCAATCTGTGAAAATGGAGTAGTAACCCTTAGCAACTGGAAACTCCTAACAAACTGCTAGAGTGTTACTGTATCAGTCAAGAGTCCAGCAAGGAGGGCGGCACCTGTGGCTTACTGGGTAAGGTGCTGGCCCCATATACAGAAGGTAGCAGGTTCAAACCCAGCTCTGACCAAACCGTAACAAAAAAATAGCCAGGCGCCTATAGTCCCAGCTACTCGGGAGGCTGAGGCAAGAGAATCGCCTAAGCCCAGGAGTTAGAGGTTGCTGTGAGCTGTGTGATGCCACGGCACTCTACCAAGGGCGATAAAGTGAGACTCTGTCTCTACAAAAAAAAAAAAAAAAAAAAAAAAGACTGAAAGCACACAAGTATTTTGAATAGAGAAAACTGTAAAAAGTGTTAACCAGTAAAAAAGGCTAAAAGGGCTATAGAAGTAACAATAGTGGAAAGCAAGTACTCCCCCTAGAATTTAAGAAGTGTAAAAAAGAAGTTACTTAGAAACTTGGAAACTTTTGGGAGCTCTTAGGAGTCTGTAAGCTTTGGGACTAGGAGATGTGCTAAGAGAAGGCATTACAAATATCTGTATGTGGTTATTCAATAGGATGGCCACATTTAAGGAAACAATTATTTAGGAAAATAATAGCCATCTGTTAAAGAGAGTTTTTGCAATGTTATTTTTGTTTCGACTTGGCAAGGCCACAGTGCCCTGATATTTGGTCAAATACCAGTCTAGGCGTCACCATGGTTTTTTTTTAGATTAATACTATGTTAGTGACTCCCTAAAGCAGATTATCCTCCAAAATGTGAATGGGCTTCATCCAATCAATTGAAGATCTTCAAAGTGCCAAGAATGAAGTCCTCCAAGGAAGAGAGAATTCTGTCTCCAGAATTCTTTGAACTTAAGCTGAAAGGTCAAGTCTTCCCAAGGGCTCCCACAGACCAGTCTGCCCTGCAGATTTTGGACTAGCCTTACAATCATGTGAACTGAACTCTGACTAACACACATAATAAGATAATATTATCTGGGTCCAATATTATCTTACAACCACACCATAGTATGAGAACCCTGGGAAAAACCATAAAACAAGGAAAATGTAGTGTGAAAAACAAGTAAGTCATTTGTAAATGTTTATTTCACAGGATTATTGCTTTAAAATTTCCTGCTTCTTGGCTGGGCATGGTGGCTCATAGCTGTAATCCTAGCACTTTGGGAGGCTGAGGCAGAAGGATCACTTGAGGTCATGAATTCAAGACCAGCCTGAAGAAAAGTGAGACCTGTCTGTAAAAAAAATAGAAAAAGGAGCAGGGGGTTGTGGTGAGCACCTGTAGTCCCGGCCAGCTGAGAACCTGAGGCAGTAGGATCACTTGAGCACAGGAGTTTGAGTATGCTCTGAGCTAGGCTGATGCCACAGTACTCTGGCCTGGGCAACAGAGTGAGACTCTACCTCTAAACAAATAGTAATTGTTAAAAACTGCTGCTTCTTAACCCAATTATGTATGAACTTTACATGGACATTACCCAAAGAGTTTAACAATACAGAATAACAAATAAAAGGTTAGAAAATAGAAAGCCAGATGTTTCTTAATGCTTTCCTTTTCTCTAATAGTTTAAAAAAACAGGTGTCTAATTAAACAATTGAAAAGGCTCACATTAATAAGTTAAGTGGATCCTCATTTTAGACAAAGTTTAATTTCCCTTTAGCACTTTTTCAGCATAAGTTCCTACTCGCCACTACTGGATATCAGAAGCTAATTAAATCTATTTTGAGATACATTTATTAAATACCTTCTGTATATAAGGAGGTGCAGCTAGGTAAAAAGCGGCTGCAAGTAAAAAATTCACATGAGTTAGGAACTATAGCTATTCCATGGCCAACAGATTTGAGTTGTATCAGAGACCAAATGTCCAGTGTCTCTGCTCTGGGGAGCTGGCAGAAAAGCCACATACATATAGTGATGATTCCCGACAAAGGAGAAGAGGGAGGCAGTGTACATGTACAGAGGTTAAGAGTACGGACAGTGAATGATAATTCTACCCCCACCTCACTTTGTGACCTTGGACAATTTTCTTAATCTCTCTGAGCTCTGGTTTCTTCAGTTTTAAGATGGGAGCATAATAACACAAGGGTTGCCAGGAGAATTTTGTGCAATAATTGGTATACTGGCTGGTACACAACAAGTGTGAAACCACGTTTACAGCTATGTTTTCAGTATTTTCTATTGTTACAACTAAGATTAGAGTGATGATATTCCAGGGAAAAAGAACCCCATGAAGAGGGACGCAACTCTGTGAACACACCAGGGCCCATAGTTAAAAACAGTTCCCACCAGTTTGAGTGGTGTGTGCATGGGAGTGAGCAGCAAGTGGGAAAGAGTGCTGAAAAGTGAATGTCGCTCACAAGAAACAATAGTGATAATGAACTGCTAGTAAGGAGGAATGGAAGCCCCAGGATGTGCTTCAGTTCACAAAGAAATAGAAGAATTGTTAGATGGCAATTATTAAGCTTTGGTATCTTTGATTTATAACTCAATAGTTTTTATAAAATAATAAATGCTGAGGTAGTTACAAAAAAAAATTTGTACACCAAACCCTCAGGTGTATTTAAATGAGTTGAAATATGTTACAAATAATAGTACCGTTGGCTTAGTAATATAGCTAATTTATAACATTAAGAATTTCCTCTCAACTCAATGCTTGTACATTCAATATTTAACTCAAAACAAGCTAAATGGGAGCAGCACCTGTGGCTCAAAGGAGTAGGGCGCCAGCCCCATTTGCCAGAGGTGGCAGCTTCAAACCCGGCCCTGGCCAAAAACTGCAAAAAAAAAAAAAAGCTAAATGAATAGTGACATCATCTTGCCACTGAGATTTTACAACACTGTGAGTAATTTAGCAAATTAATTCATATGCATTTCTCCACTCACAATTCTAACAGATGTGTTAAAGGATTTCAATTCCCTTGCCCCCAACACACAAATATAACTATCTTTCATCCTGAAAGTGAAAGTATGTACACTATGCCATCCATGTACCCATCACTGTAGGAACTGCCACAGATTACCCTGCTCCTTTTTAGAAAGAAGTTTTTCTTCAGCTTAAAGTAAGAGGGAAAGAAGAGGAGAGAAGTGGATATGGAGATGGAAAGAAACTATGCCACCCAAAAAGAATAAACCTCGGTCTGGATAATGAGTCCAGCTGTCATCTTGGCAAAGCTGCTGAGGTCTAAGTTTTGTTCCGAGAATATGTTTATATAATTCTGAGTTGACTTATTTCTCTAGCAGTTAAAAAATCTTTTTCCATTGTTTTCTGGCCTTCCTTTCTAATGAAAGGTTAGCAAGTCTTTTGAATTGTTCCTTTGTATGTAAAGTGTCATTCTTCCTTACGAAATTTTCTTTTACCCTTTGGTTTTCAGCATCTTTGCCTACCTATGGTTCTCTCTGAATTTATTACTGCTTAGGGTTCACCATGCTTCTTGAAAATGTTCTTCATCAAATTTGGCTAATTTTTGAACACTATTTCCTCAAACATTTTTGGTGTTGTTATCCATTCTCTCCTTATTCTTCTCCTGGAATGCCAATTATGCATATATCAAGCTTTTTTATATTGTCTGAAAGGTTCCTAATGCTGTGTTCATTTTTGTTTTCAGTATTTTTTCTATGTTTCTTAGGTTGGGTCATTTCTACTGATTGACCTCCAAGTTCACTGATTTTTCTGTGTTATATCCATTTCGCTATTAAGCTCAGCAAGCTGATTTTTTATTTCAGACATTGTATTTTCCATTCTAGACTTCTCCCTCCCTTTATATTTTTCTAGTCTTTTCATTCATTACAAACCTTTTTTTTTTTTTTTTTTTTTTTACTTTATTGAGGATAGTTGTTAACAGTTGCTTAAAATCCTTGTCTGTCATTTCAACATTTTAGGTCATCTCATGTTGGTTTCTGGTGATCACCTGTTCTCTTGAGATGGGTCACATTTTCCTAATGTCATGTAATTTTAGAATGTTTACTGGATATCCTGAAAGTTAAATTGTGGGTATATGAATTTTGTCATATTCCTCTAACAATTTAAAGGACTGTTAACATTTCTGTTTTAGCAAGCAATTAACTGCATGGGAGTGAAACTGCAGCCTCTGTCTTTGAGTGACTATTCAAATTACACTTCCGTACTTTCATATGTAGCCATACCGCTTTAGGCCTGACCATTGGAGGAATGGTTCAGATGGTCAGTGTTGGTTGTTTCTCTGTGTACACAGCACATCCCTAACCCCCAATATACACAGAATATTTTTAGTCTATTAGTATAACTCAGAACTCAGAATGACTTTCTCATACAAACAACTTTATTACCTTGAGGGGTTAAGTCAACCAATCTTTAGAAGGTCATTTAACCAATCTGCACACAGTTCCAGTTACTGCTCATTACTGACTCAAGAAACAGCAAAGCAATGATCCTCCTATCGGATCACCTTTACCATCAAGTTCTCTTCAGTAAGTAACTATGCCAACTAGACACTCGCTCAAATTCTAAAAAGGATGGACTTCTCTTTCTGGGTACAATGTAGAAGTGAAGACATTTGCTCCTGTAGTAACAAACTCAGATGAAATATAAAGATCATACTTTCCCACCAGTCTAGCAAAGAGCATGGGTACGGCGCGGCTGTGATAGGCAGGCTCTCTGTGGGCTCGTGGGCATTCTCCTCCTAGCGGTCACTCCCCATGCCATCCCCTCTCTGCATGAATAGGCTTCTCCCATGTTGTCACTAAGACGTAACAGAAATAACGTGAGTGGTTTTGAGGGTAGGTCATAAAACACAGCTGCCTGCTTTCCATTTCCATCATTTGTGTGTCACTGGCTCTGTTGTTGCTCTAATTCTCTTAGACTCTTAAACTGAAAATGGTTACTTACGAACTTGTTTCAGAGATACTACAGAATAGGAGAAGCACATTCTGGGTCTACATCTGGGCTAGAAGCAACATGTAACAGTAGTGAAGAACCCACTGAGCCCTAAGTTCTCAATGTCCTTAAAGAGAAATGATACCAAGTTTGTTCAATTATGTAGTATTATTTGTTTCCTTTCCTGACTAAATTAGAATTTTATTTTATTTTATTTTTTTTTGTAGAGACAGAGTCTCACTTTATCGCCCTGGGTAGAGTGCCGTGGTGTTACACAGCTCACAGCAACCTCCAGCTCCTGGGCTTAGGCAATTCTCTTGCCTCAGCCTCCTGAGTAGCAGGGACGACAGGCGCCCACCAAAATGCCTGGCTGTTTTTCTGTTTTGCAGTTCGGCCGAGGCCGGGTTTGAAGGAGCCACCTTTGGTGTATGGGGCTGGTGCCCTACTCGCTGAGCCACAGGCGCCGCCCTAAATTAGAATTTTAAATTAGAATTTTTCAGGGCATTTTACTTACTCACTCACAAATTAGAAGGTCCAGGACAGGGACTTCACTGCTTTGCTCACCATGGTATATACCTGTTATTTAGCATGGTGACCCAACAGAGCAGTTGCTCAGTAAATGCTCACTGAATGAACTGGACCAAGATCCTTGCTCAGAATCAGGAAGTGTAATTTCTTTTTTTTTTTTTTTAGAGACAGAGTCTCCCTTTGTCACCCTTAGTAGAGTGCCGTGGCGTCATAGCTCACAGCAACCTCCAGCTCTTGGGCTTAGGTGATTCTCTTGCCTCAGGCTCCCAAGTAGCTGGGACTACAGGCGCCAGCCACAACACCTGGCTATTTTTGTTGCAGTTTGGCCGAGGCCGCAGTTTGGCCAAGGCCGGGTTTGAACCCGCCACCCTTGGTATATGGGGCCGGCACCCTATTCACTGAGCCACAGGCACAGCCCCAGGAAGGGTAATTTCTAGGTCTCAAATACACTTATGTCGTTTCTGTTAGATTTTCCTCAGAATGTTTGTTGTTCTACCCCTCTAACCCTCCTCCCTAGGCTAGGGCAGTATGCACCACCACTTCAACAAGCAACTGGGGAATCCTTCTTTGCATATTCAACAGAAAAAAGGAGACCTTTAATTCTGTTGTCACGTCTTCAGCAGTTATCATCTATTTAAATTCTGAATACATTTGCCATAGGAATATTATATAACTTCTCGGGTGCAAAATAAGTCAAATTACCTTTTGATGAGCTGGCTTAGGAATGTAATGATCAGAACTGTTTCTATGAAAAAAGCATTCTGAGTTTTAAGTCAAACCAACAGACTAAAAATGTTTTTTGGGGTTATAATCTGCTTGTAAGTGGAACTGCTTATACTCCATACTAATATAAGAAAATTGGTTGATAGATCCCATTAATAATTTTATTTATTACTAACAAAAGAAGACCTTAATAATAAAAGTATAGAATATGTGTATCAGCTAGTAATTTGTATATTTTCCCCACTATTTATTTTTTTAAAGATTTGGAACTCTCATAAAATTCACTAGTACAGCTATCAGATACCAAGTTGAGGATTAAAAAATATCTTTCTATTCAAATAGCAGAAAGCACAAATAGAACTTTCTGGCAGTTAATAACACCAATATCTAAACATCAAAGAAGGCTCTTCATCTTCAATCAAAGTTATTCTTTAATTGTGATAAGAGACTTAGATCATATCTCAGTGCAGTCCCCTGGAGGATAGGGTGTGGGAAAAAGCACTGTTAGGTTTGGAGCTTGCTTGCATCATTCCACGTATCATGGTAATTCAGGGCATTTTACTCACCACTTGGAAGAATCAGGTTATATTAAAATCCTTTAAGAACTCAACAGGATTAATAACAATGTAATATCACAGCTGTGACATAATCAGCTATAGAAAAATCACCAAGCTAGTTTTTATTAACCTACCCTAGTCTCTCTACCTCACAGAAGGTTCTGGAATACACCTCTTTGTTTGGATTTCATCAGCTTATATAGGCAATGAACTCACCTAGGGGTTTCCTAAGATAACAAATGTATAACTATTCCTCAGGGAAGACATCGATTCTAGGATCACTCTCTTTGAAGCAATCACAGTTCTCTGCCCATCCCCTGAAGTCATGATGTGATAACAGGGGGAGTGGCTGTCCTCTATTTATAAACTTATTATCATCCCTTTTCTTTCCAGAACTACATGGGCCAGGTCATGCCAGACTTTGGGGATGAGAAGAGAACAGTCAAACATGCTGGTTAGGCAGCCTCAGAAGTGTTCCTCTGGCTGCTTAAGGGGGCAAAGTGAGTCAGACAAAAGCATGTCTTGATAGTCACACAGTCCATTTTAATCCCAGACTACTCTGGGAAAAATTTTAGGCTGGTTCTGTCTCAGTGTTGTAAAAGAAGAAGCTGAAGCCATCTTTATAAAAGACTGGCCAAAAAGGAAAAATTACTTCTGCTCTAAAAATAAAACCCCATTAACTAAAATGCCTGTTTTGGTTGACAGAATCATGACTTATTTTGAAGGTCTATCTCAAATGCTGAGCCCTAACCCTAGATATTAGGTCTATTTCTTCAGTAAATTGTCACTGCAATAGAGTTTAGAGAAAGTAAACCTCCACTTTCTGTGACTGAAACTACTGAGTTTATGATGGTACCTGTGGCAATATACACATCTATCAAATCATCACACTATATACTAGAAATATACACAATTTTACTTTTCATTTTATACCTCAATAAAGCTGGGGAAAAATATAACCATTCATTTCTATTGCAAAAAAAAGGTACATGTGGATTCATTTTTCTCTAAACTGGCAAATAAAAAAGTTAATGAATTCAATGTGCACTATTATGAACTGCTTGTCTAATATTCTTAGTTTCTAAGGATATGTGATTTAGCATATTAAGGCCAAAGACAAAACTGAACAGAATTATCAACAGCAATTCACCTGTTTTTGAGTTCAACATGTGAAATCAGCCTTACCCACTACAGCCAATGACTTTATTGTACAGATAAGATGGCAAGCCTTTCAGGTGAATGTTGTTATCCACGTACACATATTGTAGTTCTCGAGATCGACCTAAATCTGGATTAGAAAGAAAAGTACTGTAATTCCTATAAATAGGCATCATAATATGAAATAAAAAATTAATACATAATACTAGAAGTCTTCAACCATTTCTATTCTGGAAGAAAAAATGTTATAGGTTTAGCTTTGAGTGTGAAATTATGTCAGCAGCAATGTTAGATTCTGTATTAGAAAAATGACTGTAGGAAAATTACTTAACCAACTTAGACCTTGGTTTCTTAAAGTGTAAAATGAGATCACTGGGACCAGAATGTTATTAAATTTCCTTCCTACATAAGAATCCTATGATGTTTTGTAGACAATTTCAATTTAAGAATAAAGTTTGCTGTAGGTCATTTATTTTCATTTTCCTCCATAGAAAATTATACAAAGTAATTTGATGGGTCAGCCTAAAAGCCTAGTTCTGCTTCTTGACGAAGACTTGCTTGCTTTGGTCAGGTTCCTAAACCTTCCCTTAAGTCCATCTGTGGACTTTAAGTCCCTGTAAAATCTAGTTTTAGCAATGAACCCTCCTTAAGTCAGCAAGAATGCCTCACTCTGGATATCTGACTGGGTTCCTCATCACTCCTTCTCCCCAGGTCCACTCACCCTGGCCTGTCTTCAGCAAGATTCCCCCTTTAATCTTAGAATTACTCTTAAAGCTATTTTCCATCCAGTAACCTCCATCCTATTCCTTGGCTATAAAGTCCCACTGCTCATGCTTTATTTAAAGTTGACTCATTGTAAGACCCTGTTACAGTGGTCCCCTTTCCTATGGTGATGGTTTCAAATAAAGTTTTCCTTACATGCTTCAACAAGTGTCATTGAATAATTTTTTCTTTAACACTCCATATGAAGATTTCCTGGGTCTCCCCTTCCCTGGGTAGAGAGATAGGAGGTGGGTAGGGGAGGGCTGGGAATCAAGTGCTAGCTGGGCTGGGGTTTCAGGAGCCTGATGGATGTGGAAATGGACAGAACTGCCCCCAGTTTGCAGGGTGAGGAAGAAGTGAAGCCGAACCCAAATCCCAGTCCTCGTGACGCATGAAGGTGAGGTGGACAAGATCTGTGAGCTATAATGGGGGCCCCAAAAGAAGGTTTGTAACAGGAACAGGATGCCAGAAACAGTAGTAGGGCAATGGGGGGAGCAAAGACTAGAAGAGGATTAAGTAAGGAAATAAGGCTCAAAGTTCAGAGGGAGACTTCCAGCCAGTATAGGCTGCAAAGATGTTTCCCAAAGTCCAGACCATCCCTCACCACATGCCCAGGAGTGTCTGACCAGCTCTCTTTTCTACTCTTAACACTCACCTAGTAGGGCTACTAGTTTTTATTGTCACAGAGGCACACAACAGAGTCCTTAGTAGTCTTGCTAACCCTCTGCTTTCTGAAGCAAGAACATAATCTTTGAAAGGCTTTTCTAGGGTTCTGCTTGTGAAAAAGGACCAGAGAGCTAAATTAGAGGTTTTTAGATTGATAGTTCAAAAGAAAACCCATTAAGGACCTTACAGACACTATTCTAGGCCTTGGAGATAAAGACACGAACACAGCATTACAAGATGTGAACACAGACAGGAAAAATAAAAACTGTAACATAATATGGTCACTTCCATTAGAGAGGCTGGTGTAAAACCTTATGGTTCACAGATGGGTTCTGGACAATTTGTCATAGGAAGTTGGGGAGGATAACAGAGGCTGAGGTGAGGGCCGACTCTTATCGGGGAGAGAAAGGAGGGTTGACATCATGTCCTTCTCTCCCCTGCTGCTCCTGTTAGAGGAATGGTGCCCAGTTATAAACAGGAACCAAAATTTCCCTCAGAAGGGTTATACCAATTTATATTCCCAACAGCAATGTATGAGAGCAACTGCTTCCCTGTGGGAAACAAAACATGTCATATTTTTAAAATTTTGCCATTCTTATAAGTGAGAAATTGTATCTCAGCATTGCTTTAATTTGTATTTTCCTAATTATGAGTTTGGACATTTAAAAAATATGTCTGAGGGGCATATATGTGTGTGTGTATGTATACACACACATATATATTGTGCATGTGTGTGTGAATTGTCTGTTCAAGTCTTTCTCCCATTTTTCTACCAGTTTTTGGTATTCAAGCCTCATTTTTTCTGAAAAGTCTTTTATATATTAGCGACATTAGCCCCATATCTGTGGTATATGTTACAAATGTTTCCCTGTTGTTTAATGATGGTGTATTTTCTCCCGTGAAAAAATTTTAATTTCTTTATGAATCAATTTATAAATCCTTTCTTTTTTGGCTCTAGATTTTGAATCATAGGTAGAAAACCTCTTCCTGTGACACCCAAGTTTAAAGCAGAATTCACCCATATTTCCTCTAGTGTTTGTATGGTTTTGTATGGTTTTACTTTTCTACTTTTTTACACTGAGATTCCTCATTCATTTGGAGTTTCTTCTTACATATGGTGTAAAAAGCATAGCTAATATTTTTTTCCAAATGCTAATTCAGCTGTTTCAGCATTAATTATAAACTTTGTCGTCCATCTTTATTCCAGTACACAAAAATGGGAAAAAAAAAAAAAAGATCTAGAAGAGAAAAAAAATCTTAAATACACATATTCCAAAAGAGAATAACTGTGCTGTTAAATCAAGCTTCAAAAATGTAGAAAGTAAAGGGGAGAAAACCACTAAGATTTCACAAATTGTTAGAACAAAAGAATTCAGTGAAGTTGGAAGATACAAAATCAACACACAAAAATGAGTAGTATTTCTATCCACAAATAACCTAGCAGAGAAAAACGTCAAGAAAACAATTCCATTTATAATAGTACAAATAATTTAACACACCTAGGGATAAATTTAATCAATAAAGTGAAAGATCTGGCTTGGCACCTGTAGCTCAGTGACTAAGGGCACCAGCCACATACACTGGAGCTGGCGGGTTTAAATCCAGTCCAGGCCTGCCAAACAGCATGACAACAATAACAACAACAACAAAAATTGCTGGGTGTTGTGGTGGGTGCCTGTGGTCCCAGCTACTTGGGAGACTGAGGCAAGAGAATCGCTTAAGCCCAGGAGTTTGAGGTCACTGTGAGCTGTGATGCCATGGCACTCTACCGAGGGCAATATAGTGAGACTCTGTCTCAAAAATAAATAAATAAATAAAAAATAAAGTGAAAGATGTGTACACTGAAAAGTATTAAACACTGATGAAAGAACTGAATTGTGAAGACACAAATGGAAAGATACCCTATGTTGGATAGAAAGAGTTAATACTATTCAAATGCCCATATTGCCCAAAGCAATATACAGATTTAATGCACTCCTTATCAACATTCTGATGGCATTCTTCACAGAAATAGGAAAAAGAATACTAAATTTCATATGAAATACAAAAAAACCCCCAAATAGCCAAAAAAACTCTGCGTAAGAAAATCAAGCTGAAGGCATCTCACTTACTGATTTGAAATTATATTACAAAGCTAAATTATTCAAAACAGTATGATACTGGCATAAAAAAAAAAAAAAAAGAAACAGACCAATGGCACAGAATAGAGAGCCTGGAAATCAATCTAAACATATATGGTTGAACTAATTTCCAGTAAGGGTACCGAGAGGATACCATGGGGAACAAAAATTCTCTTCAATAAATGCTGCTGGAAGAACTGGATTTCCACACACAAAAGAATGAAATCTTCTACTATACCCCAAATCAACTCAAAATTGATAAAAAAAACCTACAGGTAAAATCTGAAACCATAAAACTCCTAGAAGAAATCATAAAACTTCTAGAAGAGGCCCAACAATGGCCTTGGCAACAATTTCTTTTAATTAAATCCTAGCTGTGCACATTAATGCAATCATGGGATACGATGTGCTAGTTTCATATACAATCTGAAATATTTTCATCACTCTGGTTAACACAGAACAATTTTTTTGATATCATACCACAAGCTCAGGCTACAAAAACAAAAGTAAATAAATGAAACTACATCAAACTATAAAGTTTCTGCACAGCAAAGAAAACAATAAAATGAAAAGGCATGCTATAGACTGGAAAAAGGTAATTGCAAACCGTGCAATTGATAAAAGGTTAACAATACCCAACGTTTATAAAGAACGCTTACAACTCAATAACAGAAAAACAAATATCAGATTAAAGAATGGACAAAGAGGTGCAGTGGCTCACACCTATCATCCCAGCATTTTGGGAGGCTGAGGTAGGAGGATAGCTAATGTCCACAAGTTCAAGGCTGCAATGAATTATGATCGTACCACTGAACTCCACCCTGGGCAACAGAGCAAGACTCTGCCTCAAAATGAAAAAAAAAAAAAAAGAATGTAAACCCACATTTTTCCGAAGAAGGTACAAAAATAGCCAACAGGTATACGAACAGGTGCTCAATACAATTAATCATAAAGAAAATGAAAATTAAAACCACTGTGAGGTATTACCCTCACCTCCCCTAAGAATAGTTATGATCAAAAAGATAGGGTAAAAAATAAAAGATGGGTTCTGCACAATTTGTCATAGGAAGTTGGGGAGGATAACACAGGCTGAGGTGAGAGTCAGCTCCTATGGGGGAGAGAAAGGAGGGTTGACATCATGTCTTTCTCTCCCCTGCTGAGATAAATGTTGGCAAGGGTATAAATAAAAGGGAAACTTAGTACACTATTGATGGGTATGTAGATTGGTACAGCCATTGTGGAAATCAATATGGAGGTTCCTAAAGAAATTAAAAATTGAACTAACTACCACATGACCTAGAAATCCCTCTTCTTGGTATATACTCAAAAGAGCTAAATCACCACCTCATGAAGCTATCTGCACTCCCATGCTTATGGCAGCATTGTTCACCACAGCCAAGATATAGAAATAACCTAAATGCTTATTGACAAAGGCATGGATAAAGAAAATGTGATATATATGTATATTAAAATTAGCCTGCCATCTTCCAAAACCTGGGTGGACCAATAGGACATTATGCTAAGTGAGAGAAATTAGATACAAAGAGAAAAATACAGCATGATCTCACTAATAAATGGATTTTTTTTTTAAAGAAATAGTTCAAATACACAGAATGAGAGAAGAAATGATGGTTACCCCAGGCGGAAGATAGGAGAGTAGTTATCAGGAGGGGGCAGGTCAAAGGATGCAAAGAGCAGACATGTAGGATGAAAAACTTTAGAGAACTAATGTTCAACATGAAGATCAAAGTCAATGAAATTATATTAGGGACTTTTCTTAAATAGTTTTAGCTTCTTTTGTCACAAAAAAACTATGTAACATTATAAAACATGTTAATCTGCATCTCTATAGTAACCATTTTACTATTTGTATCCCATAACATGTTGTAATCTTAAATATACACAAAATTCATTCTATATATCCCCTTCTGCAATGGCAAATAACACTGAACAGAGATCACACAATCTAGAAAGGAAAAATGTACATCTCTTATACAAGTTTTTATGTATTTTTTAGCAGGCAATGGTTTAAATAAAAAATATTTTTGATGAGTTTGCCTCCATTAAAGCCAGAAAAGTAGACTTTTAATAAATTTTGGCTTTGTTATAAACATAATATTTAAACGTAGCATAATGTCAAGTTTTAATACACCTATTTTCTTTTCATTTTTGTAAAGCTTTCTGTTTGTACTTGCAAAATGAACAAACCTAGAGGTGTCGTTTGTACCAACAGCTTGTTTTATGAACTCTGGTGGTGTTCACTATTAAAAGATTAAGGACAGCAAAGGAATCCATTGCCCCATCTTTACATCCCTAAACCCCATGACCTCACATTGAATTTGAGGGATCCTGGCACAATCTGAACATTTACACTTCCTTATCTCCCATCATTGCAGCTATTTGAGGATTACTGAATGACTAGCTCCACATCTTAACCTTGGTCTGAAAATCAGGGTATCTTCTTTTTCAGAATTTCAGGAGCCATTTCAGGAAACAATACTGAAGTTCCCTTTTTAAGCTTCTTTCATCCCAGCTTCATTTTCTACAACAATTACCCTTAAGGCTTATTAAGATCTCCCTTGGAGAAGTAGAACCCATTGTGCTTATTCACATCAACAACTTTATCAACATATCTAGTAAGTTTTATTTATTTATTTATTTGAGACAGAGTCTCATTATGTCACCCTCAGTAGAGTGGCGTGCCGTCACAGCTCATAGCAACCTCAAACTCTTGGGCTTAAGTGATTCTTTTGCTCTGCCTCCCAAGTAGCTGGGACTACAGGTGCCTACCACAATGCCTGGCTATTTTTTTGTTGTAGTTGTCACTGTTATTCAGCAGGCCTGGGCCAGTTTGAACCCGCTAGCCCCAGTTTATGTGGCCGGTGCCCCAACCATTGAGTTATGGGCACCAAGCCAAGAGTAAGTTTTAAGACCAAAGATATATTCAGCTTGTTCAGAGCAATCTCATGGAAACAATGGATGTAGCCTGCTAATGCATTCTCTTCTCTCCTTTTAAAGCAGCAGACTTCAGCTGCTCAAGAGGACATTCCACTTGGATGTCTAGTCCCCAGTCTACTTAAGCCCAGTAAACATCACCTAAAAAGAACACAACCTTTTTATTTCTGCTTGAGATACAAATGCTCAGTTTGGATGATGAGAATAAGTCAAGGACTAGAGAGAATAGGCATCTTTCTTGTTTGTTCCAGTGAACTCCCCTGGAGGAAGAGGCTAAACAGGACCTGGGCTGTTTCAGTTCAGTGACATCCACCTTATCAAATCTACAGCCTGGTACGTCTTGAGCAGGACCATCGTAAGGCTGGAAGCAGTCAAAGTTAAAGATGAAGATGGCAAATAGGGAGAATTCAACATGTTCATGCAGTCAGTCTGATGTCTTTACATGTTCTCTAAAGTTCCATGTCTGGTGAGAGCTCAGAGTGAGACCAAGGCCCATTTTTGTTCTACTGCTCCTCTGATTCTGCTTTGTCATCCTGGAGATTTAGGTGGGGACCTGGTGGAGGCCATCCCCTTGGCAGCTTGCTGAGCCAACAAGTACATCTATCTTTCGGTCTTGGGCTTCTTAAAGCTCACCACAGACATAGGTGGTCTCCGTGTCAAGTCCCACTATGTGACAGGCTCTTCCGGGAATTTTAATGTGTTTGATGTGACCATAGCACCAAGATTCTTGAAAAAGTGGCAGGCAACTATTTCCAGGTTCAGCTCCCTTTTGACATCGTTCTTCATTCCCACCTTGAGGTGGAGGCTTCTTAGAAATCTCTCTGTTGTCACACCTGCCTCGGTTTCACTCTTCTCTAATTTCTTTCTTGTCTCAGCAATTTCTCCTCTTCTGCCTCTTATTTTCAGGGGATACATAAGCAGCCAGTCCCTGAGGAAGGGGTCAATTACGACTCAGAGATTTCTTCACTGAGACCAGGTCACCCAGATCCAAGTTCCTCTGCAGACTGCATGAGGATGAGCTCCATGTTTTCTCTGGGCAATGTTTAGTGTCTTCCATCAGCTTATAGACCACGAGCTCCAGGTTTCCTCTGGGCTGATGTTTAGTGTCTTCCACCAGCTTATAGATCATGAGCTCCAGGTTTCCTCTGGGCTGATGTTTAGTGTTTTCCACCAGCTTATAGACCATGAGTTCCAGGTTTCCTCTGGGCTGATGTTTAGTGTTTTCCACCAGCTTATAGACCATGAGCTCCAGGTTTCCTCTGGGCTGATGTTTAGTGTTTTCCACCAGCTTATAGACCATGAGTTCCAGGTTTCCTCTGGGAGATGTTTAGTGTTTTCCATCAGCTTACAGACCATGAGCTCCAGGTTTTCTCTGGGCCAACATTTAGCGTCTTCCACTAGCTCACCAATGCGGTATTGCCTCGGCTTCCCGCCTGCTCCAGCCAGTGACACTTTCCAGTGGTGCCACAGGATCACCATGCCCAGGTTTTGAGAGAGGCTGAAGTTGTGCTGTGGGCTGGGGTGTCCACTTCAAGTGGTGGCCAGAGCAGCTCCGTGTCTGCCCGCAGGAGAGCACTGCCTGAGCCACGACCATGGCCACGGCCATGATCTTGCACACCTAATACACCTATTTTCAATTCTTGATTTTTTTCAAGTACTTTAATGCTCTTTAAAAAAAGATTAATATTCTAGAAAAATAATAGGAGTGCTCACTTTTCCTTTATGCTTGAAGTGTCTCAACATGGTAGAGCTAGATTCTTTTTTTTTTTTTTTTTTTGAGACAGAGTCCTACCTCTGTTGCCTCAAGGCTAGAGTGCAGTGGTGTCTTCACAGCTCACAGCAACCTCAAACTCCTGGACTCAAGTGATCCTCCTGTCTCAGCCTCCTGAGTAGCTGGGATTATAGGTATACAACACCATGCCCAACTAATTTTTCTATTTTTTGTAGCGACAAGGTCTTGCTCTTGTTCAGGCTGGCCTCAAATTTCTGAGTTCAAGTGATCCTCCTGCCTCAGCCTCCCAGAGTAATAAGATTACAGGTGTGGGCCACTTCACCCAGCCCAGATTCTGTCTTTACCAAAATTTTGATATTTTGTTTGTCATAGATGTCTTTGCATGAATTTTTATCTTGAAAAACATATTATTATTAAAATAAGAAAAAGAGAGGTACTAATCCAGAAGAGGTGTGTCCTTGAAGAATTAGCATACTGTAGGGGATAAGATGGCCTAGTGTCTGACCGTTCACTTAAGAGCAGAGTGAATAGAATGAACTCCTGGGAGTAGAGCCTCCATTTGTGTGCATGTTAATGGCATAACAGTACCTGGTCCTTCAACCTTACCAAGGATCAGTGAACGTGTAAGCAATCTGTGAAATTTAAATCACTATACAATATGTTTTTTAAGCCTAAGAATATAAAATTACCAAAGTATTGTATAGTGCTTCTTCAGTAAACACGTACATACATATCTGCTAGTATAAAAGACTAGACATTTATAAACATAGATGGGAAAAATATAAATATCAGAATCCACTTGCAAGAATTCCTATTTTAGATTACTTCACTCCTTTTCTGATATGTATACAAATCCTTCAGTCAAAAATAGAAATCTGTAAACTTCAAAGGCATATTAAAAACTTTGGAATTAAAAAAATGAAACGACATTGATAAAATACAAATAAAATAATCTCTGTCTCAGATGTGCCTTTCAGAGCCCCAAGGTGGCTCGAGAAAAAAAGAAATATTCTTTCCTTTGATTTAGGTAGTGATAAGGAGTGCAGCATGCTAAAGAAGACAGTAAGAGCACAGACTTAGAGTCATACAACCTAGGTATACATCCTTGTTCTACTTACAGGTGTGTGGCCTTGGTTTCCTTATCTGTATAATGGTGAAAATAAAGCAGTCCCTCAAGTTTGGTGACAATTACAAACAAAGTTTAAAAATTATCAAGCATAATTCTTGGCATGTAGCCCTTTTCAATATATGGCAGTTATCATTCTTATTATTATTAGTAAGTGACATATTTGGAAGTGTGGCCTGTAGTAGAAGGCCAATTAAGAGTAAATTCTCTTTGGCATGCAGCAAATGGTACTAACACTTTTCTATACTCTAAGTGCACAGAGAAGAGTTGGGAGGCAACAGCCTCTGGAGACAGTGCTTCATATCCTCAAGCAAGGACACAAAATGGGACATGACAGAGAAAGCACCTGTCTTCTCTCACACACAAGAGTTTGTGCAAACTAAATGCAGGAATACTCAAAGATCACACTACCAAGTTAAATAAAAGTTGACACCTCCTACTTCTCATGCACTTTAGTCTTCTTTCCTATATTAGTTTTATAGAAAAAAAAAATTAAGGGTCAATAATTTTTAAATGCTAATTGGTTTAGATATTATCTCAAGTTTTCAACATTTCACAGAAATCAGCTGCCATCTCCCAACCACTTTGTGGAAGGTAATTTTTTATGTATGCCCATAATGGTATGCACTATTTTATGTTAAAGCTAAAAGAAAACCAGTATTGATTATGTTTAAATCTGTTATACATTAGCCAGCATAATACCACCTGGACATCAGTATTTAATATAGATACTTCATCTGTCCAAATAACACAATCTGCTATACAGTGGGGGAAAGGCAGTATGAAAATTAATCTTGTAGTAGGCTTTGGAGTCATAACTGAGTCTGCATCCTGGTTCTTTACTAAGTGCTTCCTGACACCAGGAGGGATGAAATGCTCTGAGCTTGTTTCCTCCACCAGCAGAAGGAGGCTGTCTATGAAGATCAAACCTTGTATACAGTGCCAAGCTTGATTCCTTGAAAAACGATTGCTGCTCAATACATATTAGTCTTTTACCTCCCCCTTCTGAATATAAAGAGAAGATCACAAAACAGCGCAGAATTCTGAGGAGAATCAGGCAGCTCTGTCGTTCTAGCTGACACAGCACAGCCTGCTGGTTAGGCTGGGACACCTGAACACTCAAGGCCGCAGGCTGTGAAGATGGTGCTGACAGCCCCATGAGAATATGTCGCCCCCTGGCAAAAACCCTAAGCACAATGGAATGGCGTTTTCAATCGTGAAGCTGAAATCTGAGTACGTTCTTCATGAAAAAGGTTTAAGATATTCCTTATATCTTAAGACAAAATCTCAAGACAATAATTAATATTAGAAGAGACCATTCATCTTCTAGCCAATGAGGTGGTTTATTTTCTTCCTTCTGTTAATAACAATGCACCAATACCTTGTAATAAATATACCATGCAATAATTCAATAATATTTTTTAACGTTCTAGTACAAAAATGCCAAATACATAAATTTATAAAGCAAGGAAGATATTCATCTACACAGATGCTAAAGCTACCACGAAACTTTTTCATGTGGCTTTTTAAAAGTACAATACTATGTTTAAAATATTTCCCTTTTTCCTTCCGTGATTAACAGATCAAAGTTTGTTACTTAGAAATTAGCAAAAGGAAGGAGTGTTGCACAACTTCAATTCCTTTTTTTGTTGGTTTGTTTTATTAACGAGGCTCTGGCATATGTAGTCCACATGGCTGAGATGGAATGAAGAGCTTCTGTTTAGGCTATTTCTCTTTTAAACATACCATGTAAGCAGCCTAGACAGAACAGGCTCCGCGTTACTACACACTGTCTAGTATGCAACTCATCCATTTTGTCAAAAGGTGAACGATGCGTTCTCTTAAAAAAAAATGATGAGGCAACTGAAACCACACCATCAAAACAAAAGACCAAAATAGGTTGCCAGAATGCCCAATTAATGCTAGATCAATTATCATAGTTCAAGAAATCAGAGCTATTATTTATTAGTCGTAATTAGAACTTTTTTTTTTTTGCAGTTTTTGGCCAGAGCTGGGTTTGAACTTACCACCTCCAGCATATGGGGCCGGTGCCCTATTCCTTTGAGCCACAGGTCAAAGAGAACATTTGATTAGAACCCAATTACAACATTTTAATTACTATAAAAATGTAGGTTTCCTTATGATGAACTCAAAGAAATTTACTGCGCATTCCAAAATAATTTTATTTATTTATTTATTTTGAGACAGAGTCTCATTATGTTGCCCTTGGTAGAGTGCTGTGGCATCACAGCTCACAGCAACCTCAAACTCTTGGGCTTAAGTGATTCTCTTGCTTCAGCCTCCCAAGTGGCTGGGACTACAGGAGCCCGACACAATGCCCAGCTATTTTTTGGTTGTAGTTGTCATTACTGTTTGGCAGGCCTGGGCTGGATTCGAACCCACCAGCTCTGGTGTACGTGGCTGGTGCCCTAGCCACTGAGCTACAAGAGCCAAGCTCCAAAATAATTTTAAAAATTAATTTAAATTGCCTACATGCTGCTTTTACAAAGAGAACTTTACAATTACTTTTTCAGAATAATGAATTTTTTTTAAAATTCACATACACAGACTCTATTAAATCTTTCATGTAGCTGTAGTCTTTCAGTCTATTCAGCTTTTACAAAATCAGATTTCAGTGTATTACCATTTAATAAGATAATTTATACACAGATCAGTAACTGTTAAAATAAATTGATTTTAATGAATTTGAATGACTGAAAGTCTCCTTTGCTGTTAATGTAAATATTCATGCTTCAGCATCTCTATTTCTGTTGCAGAGTTAACAATGAAATGATAAGCAATGGGCCAGGCCCTAAGCTAAATGCTTGGGGTATAAACGTGAAGACACACAGTCCCTACCCTTTCTTAGAATCTAGTGAAAAAATAGTTGCTATTGATTGTATACTTCTGTAGTATTTATGAAGGTTGTGTATTTTAAATTGATGTTACTTAATTCTCACAATAGTAGGATGAAGTGGGTGCTACTGACACTTAGGCAAATGAAATAAACTTCCTAAGTTCAAGATTACACAGCAGTTAAATGGTAGGGCTGGGGTTTAAAGGCTTGTCTGCCTATTTCATCATGATGTGAGTTAGACAGCACCTCCAACACATCATTTCCACATCAGCAGGGCACTCGCACACAAGGTAGGGAGTGGTACTACCCAGTAGGATGCATGGGGGCTGCAGGTACATGAGGGCTGGTGCTGTGCTCAAGGCATCCAACTGTGCCTCAGAGGTCGGTCTTGGAGGGGACATTGCCAAGGAAACGAACAGTGAATACAGCATCTCTTTCCTTCTTTTAAAAGAGCAGAAAACTGGTGGGCTAGTTCTGGCTTAGGACAGAATACCAAGAATTCCTTTAGAGAAAATCCTAGGGGAGACTTCGTGCTAATTGCCCAGTACAGACTGAGGAAATACAACAGCACTGTGGCAGCCAGCATGAAGAGCAAAATGTCTTTTCTTTGCATCGCACCTTGAATTGTTGCTCACTTGGACTTGTGCCTGTGTTTTCTTCTTTGAGCTTAAGAACCTTACTGAAAACTGTGTCTGATTAAATTCCAGATTTTTGCTTTAAAGTCAATTCACAACATCTTCCAGACTTCACTAGTACTGCACATTCTTGTCACTATTTAAAAAGCTACAAACTCAAGAACCAGAATAACAAAAAACTTTGCCGGGAAACATTCTGCTCATGTTTCTGGCCCTCGTACTACTTATTTTCTAAACTACTCCTCTCCACCTTAGGAATGAGCACAGCACCTTTGTTAGTATAATAGTAAGGAAATAGTAGTATGTCAGCATATAGTAAGTATAGTAGTAGCAATTTTTTTCTTAATTGATATTTAGGAAAACAAGGCTCATTTTCTTCATACTAATCACTTCCCATCCTCAACTCCCATTCTCAAACTTAGAAAAAAAATACATATTTGTACACCTATTTAAAACTCACCTAATCTGGCCAGGCACAAAGTAGCTCATGCCTATAATCCTGGCGACCAGGAGACTAAGGTGGGTGAATCACTTGAGCTCAGAAGATCAAAACCAGCCTGAGCAAGAGCAAGAGCAAGACCCCGGCTCTACTAAAAACAGAAAAACTAGCCAGGCATTGTAGAGGGTGCCGGTAGTCCCAACTTCTCTGGAGGCTGAGGCTCTTGCTTAAGCCCAAGAGTTTGAGGTTGCTGTGAGCTGTGATGCCATAGCATTCTACCCAGGGGACAGAGTGAGACTCTGTCTCAAAAACAATAATAAGAATAACAATTTTAAAACATCAATAGTCATTTAAATAATATAACTCTACCTCAAGTTTTTCTTTCATTAATTTATAATGGCACAGTTACCTAAAAAAAAAAAAAAATTCACCTGATCTAAATGCACTTTTGTCTTCCTACATTAGCATAGGAAGTCAATGCCTAAGAAAACCTAAGGCAATGAGAGAAAAGTAAAGCACTGTCATGAGAGAGTGGAAAAGGCTCAGAAGGGTAAGCAGCACAAGGATAAAAGAGTTTTGGTTACAAATACCTGCAAAAAGAACAAGATCAAAAAGGAGCACTGAGGGCAGCACCTGTGGCTCAAAGGAGTAGGGCACCAGGCCTGGCCGAAAACTGCAAAAAAAAAAGCACTGAACATTCATTTTCTTGAAAAAATGTGCATTCCAGAATTATAACTTAACTCCTAAAACAAGATCTGTATGGATCTTAGTTAACAGACTAACTCACAATTCTTTCCACCATTAGTTTTGAACCTTGTTTTCAAGTTTTACTTTTCTCCTTTTTCATCATGCTCTTCATGAGAGATCTGCCCAACAATTCTTCCAGGCAACAATTTTCCTCATGTGTTTGGGTCCTCTTCTGGAAAGCAGTTATCCCACTTTCTACCTAATGCAAGATTAACCCCAGCTCCTAGGCCTTTTTGTTTGTACTAGAATAAACTTTTTAGGGCCACAGACTGTGCAAATTAGTACCATTAAATAATGACGTCCAGAAAGTAGTTCTTCAAATTGCAGATAAATACATTCAGAATTTAGTACTTACACAGATCTCTGAGATTTAAAAATAATTAACTGATTTCTATCTTGTTTCAGTACTGGTTTGAATTCTGAATGGTTTTACTACATGGACATACATTAAAAAAAAAAAAAGAGTAAATGGCAATTCTTTTCCTGACTTCCTAAGAGAAAACAGAAAAGGCAGGAAAAAGAGACAACAGAAAAAACAAGTCCAGTTAATAGTTTTTATATGCCATTTACAATAGAGCAGGAATTTCAGCATGTGTTCTCAAATCTTGGGAACTAATTTCTAAAACTATACCACTACTTGACATCAACTTTCTTCCACACAAGGTGTCTGATTCCTACAAAGGAGAAACAAATACTACCACTACAGAAGACTCCTGTTATGTGATAAAGGGCCAGTTTTATAACCTTCAAAATCTCAATAGCCATTTAAATAATATAACCCCATGGTGTATGATTCATACCAGTGATGGAAACAAGCTAGAACCCGAGTCTCTGAATTTGTAAGAACAAGTACAGAACATATACTTGTCCTGTAACCTGTGGGTTAGTGTAGAAGGTACAGTGATTTTTTAAAAAAATCTATTTATATTTAATATTTTTCAACATTATGTAGCACAAGTCCTAGAGACACAGAATAACTGTTGTTGAGACAATAAATACTTTACTACTAGAATCTCCAAGAAACAGCTCTGGAACTGGTAGACAAACCCCCATAATTTCTCATTAGTCTCCATTAACTTCTGGACTTACTACAGTATGGTAACTGATGCATAGGCTATTCTATAAATCTCAGTGTCATGTGCAAATGTTCTTGGTTGAGAATTCATTCACTATTTTCTAAATTAACATTTAATTAAAATTCTACCTGCTAACATGGGTGCAACTTTTGTTTTTTAAATTACAGCAGTTATTGGCATTGAGTTTGGCTGACATAGCACTTCCTGGGAGCTAACTAAAGCATGCTTTTCCATAGCCAATTTGTACATAGGCAACCTTACTATCCGTATATCTATTATTCAACATTAAATACATTGTAAGCATGCCGGAATAATTGGGCAAATTAATTATGCAAGGGAAACCAGGAGCACATGGCAAAAAGCCTTAGTGAAAAAACTCTTTTTTTTATATTTCCCTACACTTTCAGAAGCCAAGAGGTGAGCCATAATTCTATGAGTTATTTGAGCTATACTGAATCAATAATAAATATTCAAGTTTCAAGGCTCCCACTAAATTTGATAGCACTAGGCTTAAGTGACTGCTTTTCACTCCTCTATGCTGGCAGTCACCACTGTGAGCAAAGCTTTCATCTGTAGACTGATCTGTCACTCAATTGCCATGGTGTAATAATAATAATAGGAAGATCCTTCTTTTTGATGCATCTTTTCATCTTAAGAAGAACTTTAGCACACTTAAATCATTAAAGAGTCTTAATTATTTCAATAGTATTACAAGTGACTTAAGAAGACCTACTGTTCTACTCAGAGTGTTAATGGGTTAGACAGTATTGCAAGCGATTTAAGGCATCCTTACATATAGTTTCTGTAGTCACCTTTTAAAGAGGCTACCTGACATTCCTTTAAGAAGCCTCATAAGGGCCTGTAATCCTAGCACTCTGGGAGGTCCAGGCAGGTGGACTGCTCGAGCTCAGGAGTTTGAAACCAGCCTGAGCAAGAGACAAGACCCTTTCTCTAAAAGTAGCCTAGTGTTGTGGCCAGTACCTGTAGTCTCAGCTACTCAGGAGAGTGAGGCAAGAGAATCACTGGAGCCCAAGAGTTTGAGGTTGCTGTGAGCTATGATGCCACGGTACTCTACCAAGAAGTGACAAAGTGAGACTTATCTCAAAAAAAAAAAAAAAAGAGGCCTCATAAAAACTGTTTTTCTCCTAAGTCCAACTTCTTTGTCAAGAAACTGAATTCAATAAGAGGCTCCCCAAACTAAGATTCTCACTTGCCATCATAGGCAGAGATATCGCAGCACTCTCTTTTCATAAAACTTTTTTAAGTTTCTGTATTATCCTTATACTAAACACAGAAGTCTTATGATATTTGAAAACCTTTTCTGTGTGCGCACACACACACGGGTATAAGTGTGCATGTGTGTGTGTGTATACAGATCACCTCCAAACTATTATAAAGAGATACACCAACTTGCTAAGTTTCTAAGAACACTTCATTTCTCTAAGGAAAGGCAGTGCAAGCAGCTACATGCTTTGTTTGACTCTCTTCAGGAGAGTTCTTAACAGTAGATGGCTTTGGTTTATCAGAAAAGAATTCACAGCAAGGTTTCAAGTGCACAAACTTAATTATTTTCTTACTAAAGACAACTAAAATTCCTTTGCCAACATGTCTTCATGGTAAGGAAAAAAAAAATTCCCAAGAAAGATAAAGACAAGGCAGACTTGATACTTTGGGCAGCTTCATTTTCTTCATCTTCATGGATCATCCTTCTCCAGTCTCCCGCAGCCTTCCCTGGTCACCTCACACTGCAGCTCTAGTTGTCTCATCCATTTCTTTACAAAGGACATACAATACACCAAATGTAGAAAGGCTACCAGTGCTTGAATCTTCTCCATGACCCCTTCTTCCTGCTGTTCTCAAAGAATCCAGATTTAGATCAGGGTAGAGGATTGCTTCAAGTAGCTTGCTTCTTTTTTTACTGGATAATCTTTGCCATCATCTTCTTGCATGTATGATTTTCTATAAGCAAAGTAAAACCTCTTCACAGGCCTGTGTCCTGCCAGGGATACAAGCCCATGAGTCTATTCTCTAATTGTTCTCAGCACTGAATATTGAGTACTGAATAAATGAGGCCCATCTCCCCTTAGCCACACTAGTGTTTAGCATGGTGCACACAGAAAACACCCTACTAATAGCTGAGGGTGCCAAGGTGTAGAGACAGCCAGCCAACAAGGCATGGTACTCAATTCTCCACCCAACGACCATTTCTATCACCTTGCATCAGCCATTGCAAGTCAGGTCCTCTGTGACTCCAAGTCTTCAGCATGACAGTGTCATCGCCCAGCCACCCCTAAATTAACAGTGCTCAGGTTCCTACGGGAATGGCTTTCCTCTATTCTCCCAGCACCACTGCCACCTTAGCCCATGCTCAGCTGTGTCATACGTAGAACAAAGGTAGGAATGAGCAGCAAATGACCAGAGGAGTGAGGGGCCAAGGCTGCAGTGAGGTAGGGATAAAAGGCAAAGAGAAGGGCATGAAAGTGACAGCATTAAACAAAAGACATTCAATTTAAAAAGTCCAGTTGTATGTGGGATTCAAGGTAGAGGAGGGTTCTAGAATTAGATGGCATTCTGACAAGAAGACATCTGGGTTATCAGACAGGAGAACATGGCTAGGCTGGATGAAGCCAGTAGTTGTATGAATGGTTTAGAGTTGAGACAAAGGGTATGTAATAGAAGAACCAAGACAAGAAGAGAAGGAAAAAACAAGCTGTTAAAGGTGAAGTTAAAGGAGCCAGGCTGAAGTTGAAGAAGAGCTGTCAGCACCAAGAAAAACCTAGATAACAGGTCTCTGACCTAGGCTTCTATAAGGTTTCTGTTGCTGTATGAGCTGCAAAAGGCAGGCCAGAAGAGCAACGGGGAGAACCTGGCTGGTGTACAGACTCAGTGGTGAGAAAGCACGAGCCTCTGGCAGGCAGATCTTGCAAAATGAATAGAGACTAAATGAGATTAACTAGAGGGTCCATTAACATAGAGGAGTACATTAGCCTGAAATGACAGAGCACATTTGACAAAGGAGATGGCCACACAGCAACTAGGAAGAGGCTCAGTATGGTTCAGCCCTCTTCTCAAATGGAGGTCTTCAATGTAAAGATTATGCATGAAATATGGGGACAGCACATCCATGAAGGTGGAACAAATGTGAGGTTTAAAACCAGACAGAAACTCAATTCTGTCTCCCACTAGCTGCAGGTTACTTAACTTCTGTGAGCTTCAATTTCCTCATTTGTAAAATTAGATTGTCGATAGGTTTTGTAATAAAAGATTTTGTCATAAAGTTTTAAATAAAGAGTATCTGTACAGAGATTAAAGAGAAAACTTGGCTAAAGACTGGTGTTCAATAAATGATAGCTATTATTATTTCTACAAATAGTCATAGTAGGATACATAATACCGTTATTGCACATGTAAACACTCTTTCTTACCTATATGGTCAATAATAATAATAATAATGATACTATGAACAGGCAACCCCAGACTCAACAAACTAATCTGTTTCAGGCAACATCCTAAAGTCAAAGGTTGTTTATGATGGAATTTGTACCTTTACCATGAATGCTAATGTTATGCCAGTACATTGCATTTTCTACCACATAAATCATCACATCTTTTCCATCCCTCCCTTCTTGCCTGCCTTTAGTTTCACGGGCAGCATTGACTATATCATCCTGGCAATCACTCGGCAGGGAGTCAGCGCTGACGGAGGTTCCATTTCCATTTCCATTAGAAAGCAGTAAATACAGATTTGGGTAGTTATTATAGTGGGGGAGGAGGGTCTTGAATATGAGCTGGGCAAAAAAATTTTAAAGTAGGATATGATAATCCACAAGTTGCATCTTCCCACTTGAGAGTCATCTACATTTATACAGTGATTTATAATTCTTATACATAAACCGTTGTATTCTACTTCAAAATAAGTCTCAAAGAAGCAGGATAAATATTATCTCTGGCTTAAAGATTAGAAGAATAAAGCTCAGAAAGGTTCTGGTGACTTATTCTAGGTCACACACTGTAAAATAGTGGCATCAGCCTAGGAGCTGGATCTCTGGATCTGTAACTTGGTGTTCGTCCACTATAATTATTCTACAGCCTGTGGATTAGTGAATTGGGTACATTAAAAATTATATACTTGTATTTGATACTTTTCACACCTGAAAGCAAGCTCTGATTTCTTAGAAATGTAGCTTACTTCTGAAATAGCTTTATTTCATTTTATTAATTTTGTAAGTATAACAATTACATTTATAAAAATTTAATTTCCTTAAATTTGATAATTATTATTTCTTGAGTTAATTTTAATGTCTCTAGTATTTTAAAATTTTCTTGATGAGATTTTAAATAGAAAATAACATGTGACATGTGCACTGAATTATGTTAGAAACTATTTCCTTTCAGGGACTAGTAAATTATTCACTCCATTGCCCTCAGATAAATTGTTCATTATAAAAATGCTCTGATGAGTAAAATCATATGATGCTTATGGTGACAGTTTATCATTCTATGCGGCTTCATATTTTAAGTTTTTAACAAAATTCAGTTCTCTATGAAATAAATGAATCATTTTGTTAAAGTCCTATGTTCTTTGACATATGTCAAAATGGGCCAGCTATGTTATATATTCGATATTTCTAATATACCAGGCAGTTCAGTCAATATTAAAGTCTTTAAAGTTTTATAGTCTGGTTATCTGGCAATATTGATTATTAGAATACCCAATATTAATTTTTCTAGGCAGAAGTCAAATATATCTAAGCAGATGTACCAAGTAGCTATCTCTTCATACTGTTCAACAGCATCTATTAAATTTATAGTTACATACACACACATACTTTTAATTCCTTTCTCAGAGCAAATTATCTCACATATCTTGTCCCTAAACAAATTTTTAGCACAGATTTCTTTTTTAAAAAATGAAATTCCTAAGTTTCAGTTGTTAACCAAGAACATTTGCTTTGTTCATTGCACAAACAGATTTAGAGAAGTAATCTTCAAGATAAAAGAGAAAGAAGGAAACTAACTGTCCTAGTCACAGAAACAAATTCTTTCCACCTTATTCCTTGGATGTTAAACACAATCACTTACCAAGTGGCAAAAATGCAAGACGGTTTCCAGCCATGGAGAGCTCATTGAGGCTGGGCAGCTGGCAGAGATGGCGCGGCACACACCATAGACGATTCCGGTCCACAGTGAGGTACTGCAGAGAAAGGCACAGGTGAAGCCTCTCGGGTAAAGTTAGCAAACGATTGGTAGAAATGTCTAGTGTCTGCAGCTCCTTCAAATCGCCAACCTCTACAACCAAAATCAAAATTAAGATAAATCACATCCTGATGAATTTAATTAAAGACATTAAATGAAATGAATCAATACTGTAATAGTTCAACCAAATAAAATCAGAAACTACAACTATTTCCATATATATGAATGCTAAACCACAGAATTTGGGGCTAGCAAATAATCGTGTCTTTAAATTAGTCTGCTAGAATTTCTTGGCTGGCAATGAATAAAGGAATGGCACAAAGTGGTGAATCTGACCAGAAGTCTGTTATTATGGCTTCTGCTTCTTGATGAGTCAAAGTTGTTGCTATGGTAAGAAAAGAATGATTACAGTCACTTCAAGGTACCTGAATTCTGCTACTTGAGAGATTCTACTGTCCATCTAAGTAGAAAATAGGAGACACAAATTATAGCATTCAATTAAGTGCAACTTGTTTATACAACCTAAACAGAAGATTTCTGGAGAAATAAGGATATCTTCTGGAAATTTACAACAGTAAAAATTATAATAGTTAAATGAAATTATTGGTAGGTAACATTTTTAGATATTATTCAGCTAGGTGGTTCTTTTTAAAAATCCACTCAAAGTATACACAGCTATAAAGATTTACTTTAACTTCATCCCAATTAAATACTTCTAGTTACTCCATAATTCCCTCATCATCGATGTCTACAGCTGTAATATGTTCCATAATGAGGACAATTTATTCCCTTGGCACATTAAATCAGTAAACTTGAGTGAAGAATGGGACGTTCATACAAGGAACTTAGTTCTTCCCAGGGAAAATCAGCATTTTAGGGGAGGGGCATTGACTCTTTCCCAGGAAAGCACATTCCGTTTAAGACTCCACAGTACGCACTGTGTAGGATAAGCCTACTTCTTCTGCACCACAGACACAGACAATGTTAGAAGACCACTATGATGCCACCTTTTGCCCTTCTCCAATCCTGTCCCCAATCGGGGGGCCACTCTTCTTAGGTTAAAGTTTCCCACACTTGGCCACTTGACTGTATCCCTGTGTGCATGTTTCTGGTTTGTTCAGGACTGGATTAGTATTAGCAACATCTTCTCTATGGGATAGGAAAGTCTTCTGCCCTCTTGGACGCTCAACCAAATAGATTAGATTTGCATACTGCTACAGACAAGAGATGTGATGGCTCACAGGCCAAATCCAGTCCATGGCCTGCTTTCATACTGTCTGCAACCTGACACTGGATTTACATTTTTAAAGGATGGTAAACAAGAACAACAACAAGAACAAAGGACATGAGACAGAGACCATGGGTAGCCTGAAAAGCCTAAAAACACCATCTGGCCATTTAGAGAAAAAGTTTGCCAGTATTTGCTATAGACATATTGTTAGTAAGAGCATTTTTAATAACTATTATACTTGTATAAAAGTAATACAAGTACAAAATACACTAATTTCTAGTTACTTTATAATATTTACAAATTTTTGCTAGGACATTCACACTCTATCACTCAATTTCCACAACACTAAACTAAAATACACATTTGAAATGGGTAGGCGGGATTCCATATACAGCCTGTGACTCTGCATGGAAGTTTTATTCTATTTGAACTTACCTTGTATACATGGGAGTTAATTTCACTATTAATTGGCACAGTGTTCCACCTAGCTAAGCCTATCTATTTTGCAAAACTAAAATGCTTCTGATTTGGGGTATGTGGGAAAGAGAGAACTGGAAAAAGGAACTTCATGTTTCAGAAGTAAATTAACACAAACACACACACACCCAAGAAAAATAAAAAAATAAAAAAACCCTTTCTGACCTAACTTCACAAAACGATTATAGAAGTGAAATGAGAAAGAGCAACTAATCCGCTACTCACCGTAGGGACAGCTGCCAAGAGAATGAGACAAGACCTCTGCCATTGAGAGCCACATCACACCAGTGTGCAACAGGATCTCAGAGAAAGAAGAGCTAAGTGGAGGCTTAGAGAAGTTTTTGAGAAATTTATTGAAGACAGTAATTTGAATACATCAAAAGGAAAATGAATACAGTACTCCCAGCACAAGGTGAGGATGGAAAGGAAAAACTAAATACAGCATACATAATGGGCTCTTTGGGGCCCAACAAGACAAAAGACACTGATGACCAATGGAGGAAGAGCAGAAAATGAATGCAATACAGAAGGCTTGGTGGAGACGACAACAATGAGAAGCCTGGACTTAACAATGTTAATTGACATCTCCTGAAGATTCTCGAAAGATGTAAGGACTCTTTTAGAAAGGTTAAACTGGCAAATGCAGAAAGCAATGACTTGGAAAGAGATCCCAAGCTAAGAAAACAAGGGGACATCTGACTAGAATGTAGAGGCAAGTATAATGGAATGTGAGGGTAAATTCCAGAGATATTTTAACAGAAACATGAGGTAGGCTTGATTGGATATGGAAAATAATAAAACAGTAAAAAGTCAAAGCAGTTTTAAGCTTCTAGACTACTAAAAAACTATTTTTACAGAGAAGAATATTAATACATTATTAATACTCCTGAACTGCATTATCTATAAAACCACCTACTTCAAGGCATTTGAAAAAAATTCCATTAAAATTTATAGGGAAGCTGGCTCAGCGCCTGTGGCTCAACGGGCTAAGGCACCAGCCACGTACACCTGAGCTGGTGGGTTCGAATCCAGCCTGGCCCACGAAACAACAATGACGGGTGCAACAAAAAAAAAAAAAAAAAAAAAAAAAAATGGCCAGCCGCTGTGGCGGGCGCCTGTAGTCCCAGCTACTTGGGAGGCGGAGGCAGGAGACTCGCTTGAGCCCAGGAATTGGAGGTTGCTGTGAGCTGTGATGCCACTGCTCTCTATCCAGGGTTTACAGCTTGAGGCTCTGTCTCAAAAAAAAAAAAAAAAAAAAAGATACTATTTATACAATAATGCAAAGATTGAAAGTAACATTGGGAGGGTAAGGGACAAAAAGAGCCAAAAAAAATCAATTAAACAAATACCCAACACATTCCACTTGATGACAGTACCGCAGTTTCTATTATCACTCACTTCCCGGACGTCACGTTGCAATTTTGTGTTCATTTCTTCAGATTTGATGAGATCTTTCCGAGCAGTGTCCAGATCCTCCTCCAGCTCTGTCACGTGACTGGACAGCGCGGCCAGGCGCTCCTTCATCTGGCTCTGCTCCCGCGTCTGCTTACTGATGATTTCCTGGAGCTCCATTACCTTCGCAAGGTCTTCCTCGTGGCTTAAAGAACCATCAGAAGATCTCTAGCAGGGAAAAAAGTCCTTAAATACCATGTTTGGTTAGCTATGAAACAAAATACTTCCAGAAAACAGGTGAAACCAAAGCTGATTTCTGCAAACTATAGGATGACACACTTCCATGCTGTAGCCTCAGCTTTCCCAATAGCCCGACATGCAGACTGGGGACAAATGAGGTGGGAATAAAGAGGGAGCCTGAAGACTTACCTTTCCGTTTGTACTGGGTGTATTTTCTTGTTCATGGTTTATGTCATGCACTCCATCTGTTAGTGCTTTTTTCTGGTTACTCTGTTCTTTAAGAATCATTAGCTAAAACCAAAAAATTGAACATGAAAGTAAAATACTTAAGAGAAATAAGTAAAGACAGCAAAACTCCTTTTGGAAAAACAGCTATAAACTGGGAAAATACTACATAAAAAGAAAGCATGTGACAATGCTACCCAACCTGAATATAACCAGATCATTAAAAATGGAACTTTTTCTTTTTTTTGCAGTTTTTTGCCAGGGCTGGGTTTGAACCCGCCACCTCCAGCATATGGGGCTGGCATCCTACTCCTTTGAGCCACAGGTGCCACCCAAAATAGAATTTCTTATCTACTGTACTAATGGGTACTTAAGAAATAAAAGTCTGGTTTACTAGTACTTAAGATGACCTGGATAGGATGATCCTTAAGCAAAAAGATAAATAATATCTGATACAATATCCATGACTTCAGTCCCTGTCTTAAGACTTTTTTTAAATTTAGGGATAAAAGTAAAACTTCTCAATTCAATCATATGATGTCTCCAGCTTACCTCTTTGTGTGTGGCACCTAATTCTTCTTCTAACAAACTACACCTTTCAAGTGCTACTCGTAATCGTTCTCTCACCTGAAAACAAAAGGTTCAGTTTGCACATGTGTGTATATATTTATATATTAGTTTTATTTTGTTTTTTCCTTCTTTTTGTTTTTGAGACAAGTTTTTTTTTTTGTTTTTTTTTTTTTTGTAGAGACAGAGTCTCACTTTATTGCCCTGGGTAGAGTGCTGTGGCGTCACAGAGCTCACAGCAACCTCCAACTCCTGGGCTTAGGAGATTCCCTTGCCTCAGCCTCCCGAGTAGCTGGGACTACAGGCGCCCGCCACAACGTCTGTCTATTTTTCTGTTTTGCAGTTAGGCAGAGACCGGGTTTGAACCTGCCACCTTCGGTATATGGGGCTGGCGCCCTACTCCGTGAGCCATAGGCACCGCCCTGAGACAAGTCTTCATCGGTTGCACGGGTTAGAGTGCTAGGGCATCAGCCCAGCTCACAGCAAATTCAAACTCCTGGGCTCAAGTGATCCTCCTGCCTCAGCCTCCTGAACAGCTGGGGCCGCAGGCACCCACCACCACACCCAGCTAGTTTTTCTATTTCTAGTAGAGATGGGGTCTCACTCTTGCTCAGGCTGGTCTCAAGACTCCTGAGCTCAAGACTTCCTCCCGCCTTCACCTCCCAGAGTGCTAAGATGGCACCCGGCCAGATTACCCAATTCCTAACAGCAATTCAATCTACAGAATTAATCAATTTTAAGGTATTTATGCCAATTAGTTATTTTTAATGATATAGAACCTTTTCATCTTAGAGAGAAAATATGCTGGCAAGAATTTAAGAAGCTGCAAAAAGAAAGGTTTCATAAACATACATGAAGCCTAACACCCAGCATGTACACAAACCAAGATTTGTCATGTGGCTGATGGTACCTTTTCGTCCAGAGCTTTGTGGTGCTCGAATAACGACTTCAGTGCTTTTAGCACCTCAACTTCGCTGGACACGCCTGCTGGAGACTGAGCTTGTCTCTTCACCACCGTCATCCTGAGGGACCGCTCGTGCCTAGAGACCAGGCACTCCAAATGCTCTAACAGCAGCTGAAAGGAAAGGCCAAAAACAAAAACACATGTAAAGAGCACTTTAAATTTCATACTTAAATTTGGGGCTAATAGCTCCTTTACAATATTATGGCAAAACAAGTCTGAATGCCTTCAATTCAGTAGAAGGTTACAGAAATTCCCCTCAGATATATTAAAATAGCATTAACTTTCATCTCAAATTTCAAGTAGCTGGGACTATAGGCACATGCCACAGTGCCTAGCTCATTTTTCTATTTTGGGTAGAGACTGCCCCCTCATCCAGCCACAGTTGATGACCTCCCTACACCGATAACCTCCTCAAGGTGATCTAATTTGCAGAGACCAGGCAAGTATTACACATACCTGTCAGTGCCAACAGGCCTAGTTCCTTATGTTGACCACTTCCATATGTCAACAGGTGTGTTAGTCCTTCGGGTGGTCAACTTTCAGAGGCTCTACTGTGTATGATCACGCTGAACCAACCAACCACAGTCTGCTCAGTATAAACCACTACATATTTAAAGCCATGCTGTGCACCACCTTTTCTTCCAAGACAGCATCATGGATCCCAATACTGACTCGAGGCAAATGGTAGAAAGTAAGATCCATCTACTAACCCTGGTGTTGTTCCTTTCTGCTTTCAGTTCAGCAATTTCTTCTTCCCTTTCAAGGAGCTGTTCCCTGCATACATTGAGTTCTTTAGTAAGTGCTGCAAACTCCTAGAAAATAGCAAAAATAATTAAATAATGACAGACTTCCATCAAGCCTCTGTGGTCTTTACACAAAGGCAACCCCATCACACAATCTAAGGGACCTCCGTGATTCCAGAGACAGGGGATCAACAGACTGGCACAGACTGGCCTAAGACCACACCGAGTACCCAATAAATCAGAACCCAACTTAATCTGACGGCAGGAGACGAAGGGGAGTCCAAGTCACCTTCTCAATGGCCAGAGCAGTCCACATATTTTTACAAAAGGAACCCTGACATGAAGTGAATGAAGGCATTTTTAAGTGACTCACAGACACATAAAGTAGAATTGCTGAAGAGAGCAAAAGAAAGAAGGTCTAGGGGCCAGCACTGTATCCCGGCGTCCTTGTCTACCTGTGCTGAGTATCTTCTGGGGAAGACTACTGGGCTTTGGAGAGTCCTCTGGGAAAATGGCAGATGGTACCCCAAAACCAACCTTTCAGCCTGAATTAAACTTCTAAAGTTAACAATAAAAAATGGGGTGGGTGTGATAGCTCATGCCTGTAATCCTAGCCCTCTGGAAGGCCAAGGTGGGAGGATCACTTGAGCCCACAAGTTTGAAGTTGCTGTGAGCTGGGCTGAGGCCATGGCACTCCAGCTTGGACAACAGAGCAAGACTTCGTCTCAAAAAAAAAAAAAAAAAAAAAAGTGGACTTCCCACAAGTGCTGGTAAGCCTAGGCAGAGAGAAAGGTCTAAGAAGACTCATCTCTTCAGACAAGCAGAAGAGTTCTGAGAGAACACAGCTGGGAAGAAGCAGCTCCTCCTAATTCCCACTGTGTTAGGCTCTGACCACAATGCCCGACACCCTCACACAGACACGGGATAAGCTGAGTTCACGTCACCCTGCCAGCTTTTCAATGAAACAAAACTCCTCTAAAATATGTGAAATCATCTGTCATGTTCCTTTATGTATTAAGAATTTTTTTCTTTACAAGACAAAAGAGAGATAAACACTACCCTCACAAATAATCAGACATTCAAGATGGGAAAAGTGGTTAAATTAGATAATTCTAAAAAATCAGCTTATAAACAGGTGGTATGCTTAAAGCACATTCATAAATCAATCCTTTGCAACTCAAAGTAACCTTTCCTACACCGCAGGGCCTCTTTTCCCCTAGACCGACAATAAGGACCCCTTGTCCTCCAGACCAACAATTCAGGACCCCCACTCCCTCCAGCTCCCGATAGGACTTCAGTGGTTCCCGCCCGGCCCCAGCTGCCAAGTGCTGATGCTGCATCATGGCTAATGTAGGCGAGGCTGAGAGCTTCCTACTGTGCCCACCCTCCACTCTAGAAGAAGCTCAACCTTGGGTGTAGTACGCTGAAAATACTGGGGCTCTGATCCTCTGCGCCCCGGCTACCCCAGTGCTCCACAACACACAAAGAAGCTTGCCACTGACTCCATCTTAGCTCCAGAGCCTTGGTTCAGAGATTTTACCTGGGAGTAGAAACAGGTAGAAAAAGAGATAGTTCCTAATTTCTTCCCATAGGTACTTACTTTATTTGCAACAGACTTCAGCAAAGTTTAAACCTAGGGGTGCAATCGAGGACAGTGTAGGTCCTGGTAAAAGGAAATTAGGGAGGGGGAGAATCATGGGTTTAGTGAAGACACAGCCCAGGCTACAGGCTAGCTGATTTGCAGGAGAGAACTGGAAAATAAGACAGCCCGGAGGAGCCCTCTTGAAGTGGGAAGGAACAAATCTCAAACACTGACTTTAGAACTATTCCTTGGAAGAAGCCACAATTCATCTGAACTGGTTTGTAATTATCCTGTCATTGTTAAAGACAACAGAACATTTTGTGGGGCTTCGCAGTTGTCTAGTGGTCAGAGAGCGGGAGAGAGCTGTCACAGAGGGACCAGGCAGGCCCACTGCTGCACCTCCCTGGGGAGCAACGTGAGGAGGTGATACAGACGTGTGGTGCATGTCTGGCCTACGGTCAGCTGTGGAGGTTCTACTGTGTCACCAGGCCTCCTCCCAGGTTCTCCCTTCAAGTTCATCTTCCTTCTTAAGTTTCAGTGATTTCTTTCATTTGCACCAATATTAATCATATTAAATACCCTGATTTACACTTCCTCTGATCCCCTCTAGTTGACTGTCAGATCATCTAATACCTAAATTAATGAGATAATAAGGGTCATCTTATTAAGGGGAGCTTGTATCAGAAAGGGGTCTGCACAGGTGCTCCAGACCAGGGCGGATCTCAGGTTGAAGGCTCTAATGAGTTGTCCTATCTATAGACTTTGAGCCCCCTGAACAAGGACCGGGCAAACTGTTCAAGTCACAGTCGGTGATGACCATAAGATTCAAAAGATTCTTCTGTTGCAAGAAGGAAAAAAGGGACTCAAACTAGTTTAACTTGAAAGGCAAATTATTATTCACATAACCATGAAGTTAAGGGCAGTACTGGTTCTGGGACTGCCTGAATGGAGTACATTGAATTTTTATCACTTTGTCCCCCTGTACCTATAATCTGCGTCAACTTTGTCAGAGGAACTGCCAATTCACGAATTTCATCTTTGGCTGTGCCCAGTCCAGAGTCTATCATCCTAGAGAACAAATAACTTCTTCATTCACTAGCTCGTCATTCCTAGTTTGGTCCTACTGTCCCACTCTTATTTTACTTCTGTCTGGCTTTGATGGATAATAGGCTTACATGTGTATTAATTTATCTTTTTTAGCATCCTAAACATAAATATTTTGACAGTTTTTGCCTGATTGTCCACAGATTTCAGATGGAGTGCACATATGGTTCTGTAAGATGGCAACTCAGTGAGGGCGTCCCAGTGTCACACCCTCAAGGATGGTGGGTTCGGGTTCTGGGCTCACCGGACAGGTCTGTGCTGCTGGCCCTCTCCTTGCCTAGTTGGCTTAGTCTGTCTGGGCTGGTACACTGGGTGGCATAAAAACACGAGAACCGTGTTTCTCACGGTTCTGAAGCCGGGAGATTCTGTGTGGTAAAGGCCCCACTACAGACTTCTCTGTGTCCCTATTCAGCAAAGTATCTCTCTGGAGTCTCCTCACACGCACACTAACCCCACCCACAAGACAGCCACCCTCATGACCTAATCTCTCCCAAGGGCTCCACCTTCTAATACAATGACAATGGGGGTTAGATTTCACTATGACTTCATGGGGGATTTCAGCATGAATGGTGTTCTGCGGCTGCTGCACTCTAAGCCTTCCAAGGCCTCAGTCCAGAGCAGGTTTCCCATGGTAATTCAGGGTTCTTTCCCATGGTTCTGTTACAGGCAGTGCAGATCGTGGTGGAGAAGCTCTGAGCAGTGGCTCATCCCAGGCCTTGCTTTCTCCCCTCCCTTGAACCACAATGTCCTTATAAAGTATCAATCTGTATAGAGAGACTTCATCGAATCCCACCTTCAAGAAGTATCTAAATCTAGTTCTAATCCCACTGATCACTTTAGTCCCTATTATCCTTATCCTGGAGAAACCAAGTTTCCTACTGACATTGCCTGCTTGGAGCTTAGAGCTCAGCAGGCCAGTGAAATCTGGGCAACTAATACTTCCCAAGCTAGGTTTCTAGTCTGTTTCCGTACAGAAGAGTATTTACCTTGTTTGGGAGCCTGGTTATGTTTTTGGTTGGTTTCACTATTTATCACTATTTAAACTTTCACTTTTTCATGGCTACAATTGGAAAATAGGTATACCAAAGCATGAGTTTAAACTTCTATCTTGAGAGGACATCAGAACCCACTAGATGCAGTGGCACATCTAGCCTACGTCAGCCGCTGGGACAGGGAGGCGAGGCTGTTCACACTGCAGGGTGCTCTGCGGGTAAGCTGGCAACAACCCCAACACAGTGCATGCTACCAGAGCAAGCCTAGGGGAACCATCTACAAGGGGAGGTGGGTGTGCTTCCCAGAAGGTTTGCTGAAGGACACAGCACTTGAGTTGAATGCTGAGCAAAGCAGTCAGTGAGAACTTCTTTCCCAAAGGCATGAAGATATCAGATAAGCAAGAAGGACTCTAGCAGGGCTGGGACTTGAGTAGTATGTAGGGACAAAGGCCAGAAGTGGGCAGCCCCTCCAGATCACAGGTAGAGTGCAGATTTCACGTTGAAGGCATAAGGAATCATCCTATCTACAAACTTTGAGCCCCCTGAACAAGGACTGGGCAAAATGAACTGTTGGAGTCTCAGTAAGCCTTGAGCATAATGGATGTGTTCACAACGGGTTTGCTGGAGGAGAAGACTAAAGGTGGGAAACCAGCCAGAGTCCACAGCAATAATCCCAGGGAGAAACAAGGCTCTGAATTTAGATCAATATTAGAAAGGAAGAGACAAAGAATTCTTACATGCTATGTCCTTCATCAGTTTTGAAAGGATTACCCTGGAGACTGTTCAGAAGAGCCCACAAGAAGATGAGGCCGAAGTGAGCAGATCATCAAGAAATTATTACAAACTGCAGGCAAGGCCAGGGTGCACACACAGTAGGTGCTGAGGAGAAGGGATTCTGGACTTGCTTTGTGGTGCAGCCAGCAGGACCAACAGACAGACTGAACAGATGAGAGAAAGAAAGGCCCAAAGATACCTCCAAGGATTTTAGCAGGAGCACGTGATGGAGTGATCAGTTTCTGACTATGGGGAGAGCCATCGTGCCCCACTTTGTTGCCCTCTGTAGAGTACCGTAGCATCACAGCTCACAGCAATCTCAGACTCCTGGGCTCAAGCGATTCTCTTGCCTCAGCCTCCCAAGTAGCTGCTACAGGTACCTGCCACAATGCCCGACTATTTTTGGGGGGGGGGGGGTCTCGCTCTGGCTCAGGCTGGTCTCTAACCTGTGAGCTCAGGCAATCCACCCGCTCTGGCCTCCCAGAGTGCTGAGATGACAGGCGTGAGCCATCACACCCGGCCCGGGTAGAGCATGCTTTGAAAAGTTCTAAAAGTTCAGTTTCAGAGCTCATTATCAGATATTCAAGGGGCATAGAGAGCTGCAATTTGCAGTCTGAAGTTCTCAGAGGGGAGATATCAATTTTGCTCCACACAAATCAATAAACTAGAAACATGAAGAGACAAGGTTCAAGCCCCTGTAACAGTCTCATGTTATAGGGGCATCATCAAGAGGCTGGGACTGGTGAGGGCCACAGGAGGAAAACCAGGAGAAAGATCTTTGAAGCTCAGTGTTCCCTAATGAACACCATGGAATGATGCTGGTGGATCACATTGGCTGACTGATCTTTGAAAGGTAGATGTGTTGAAATGGAGGTCAGTGGTGACCATAACAGCACTTTGACGCAGTGGAGGGTTCAAAACCCTCACTGGCCTTACTTAGTTCAGCAGACAGTGGGAGGAGAGGAAGCAAAATAGCGAGGATAGAAAATTCTCCTGAGGAGCTTTGCAGTAAAGGGACGAGAGGATATGAGGTCAAGGAGACCCTTTCACAGGACAAGGCAGAGATTTGCATACAGATAGCAAGCATCCAGGTGAAAGGTGGGAAGTGAGGGAGCAGACAGGGTCAAGTGGCCAAGAGAAGAGGCTGACCTTTCTGGGGACACAGCTCACCCGGGACAGAAGGCTACTACACGGGCAGAGGCACGGAGGTGCAGGGGGTGATGGGAGATCCTTTCTCACTTCCACACAATGTTCTCATTTCCACTAAGAAAAAACAGACACAGTATCATCAATCTACATGCTTGTGGGGACAGAAAGGGAGAAAGTTTGAAGTCGCATCTAGAAATGAGGGAGGTGGTGTGCAGTGACAGGGCTGCTAGGCCACGGCAACAGGGAGGGACTGGGCCAGGTGCAGCCCTGCAGGCAAGCACAACAAAGGGGTAGAGGGAAGGGGCCGAAACTATGATGAATCCCCAGACTTCAGGCAGCCAGAAGGAAGGGAGACGTGGGACAGGTGAAGGGCCATGCTGCCAAGGTGGGACAAGACCAGGACTGTGCATCTCAGGAAGTGCGTGCAACACCAGCGTTTTATTTTTGAAAGTTTATTATGAACAAACTTCATTGCCTTTGAATGAAATACCCAGTCAAAGCCTCACAAGGAGGACGCGAAAGCTAGGAGCAGAAAGCTTCAAAACTGACTATGGACAAACTAGGAGCCATAGTTACTACAGACTGATCTCTCCCTCCAGGAGGGACCATCTGGCCCAACCTCTACTCACCACAAACCCTTACTGTACTTCCCATCAGCTTGCTTTTCCTTTAATTTGTTTTAGCACCAGAAGCAAGCCTTTGTGTGTTTTATCCAGTTTCCTTCAGATTTTCCTATGATCCCCAAACTATTTTCACTTCCCTGTTGATTTTAAAATTGCCCTCTATCATTCCTATTATTTTGGTTAAATGTAAGTCTTCCTAATATATTCGACAGCCAAAACCATTCTATGGGATACCACTCTAGCTATGGTAGAAGATAAATTTACACAACTTGACAATTACTTTACTCAAAGAAAAACCTTCTTTCTGCTCAAAAGAGAATTCAACTGAAAATATATCAAAGCAAATTTAAAGTTAAGAGTTTACATAAACATTGGACAGGAAATTCCAAAGTTTAAGATTCCAAAGCATGTTCCTATATGCACTGTTTATATTATTACAGAAAAAACTAGTATGAACCCCAAATATGGGCAATAAACGGTCTACTTAATTAATGTCAGAGGAATCTAATCGTCCACACACAAATGTTTCCTCTCTAAAAAAATGTTGATTTAAAAAGTACCATAAGCCACTATACCACTAGTTTAAGGTGACATTCTATTTACTGATATTTATTATAATTAAAGTTTCAAGTATTTTCTGAAACTGGACAGATATAATAATCACCGCAATATTTTCAAAATATAAGTCTGAGCAATAGAAATCTGTATTTCCATTCCACATTATCTAGGGCTGAGAAGAAGAAGAATAACACTGACCAGTAAAACCAGTTCAAGAACTCGGTTTAACATCGATATTTGTTGTTTCTGAACCAAAAGCTCAGATCTGCTCAAATTATATAAACCAGACAGGTGTTAAAGAAAATCCACAAGCAGGCCAACTTTAAATTAAGTCCTATGGCTCCACAGGCCTGTCACTCAGATGGCTGACAGCATCCCCCAGAGAGGAGGCGGCGGGAGGCAGCAGTGCCTCAAGGTGCCGCCCTCAGGGGCCCCACCCCTTCTCCTCAACTCTTCCTGTTGTCTTTATATGGTCACAACATGCCACATTTTTACTACTCATTCTCTATCCACAGCTCTGTTTTATTTTTTTAGTTACTTGTCTTTCTTCTTTCTTTTTTTTGAGACATAGTCTCACTCTGTCGCCAGTAATAGAGGGCTATAGTGTCATAGCTCACAGCAACCTCAAACTCTTGGGCTCAAGTGCTTCTCTTACCTCGGTTTTCATTTTTAGTACAGACAGAGTCTCTAACTTGTGAGGCTGGTCTCGAACTTGTGAACTCAAGCAATCCACCTGCCTTGGCCTCCCAGAGTGCTAGGATTACAGACTTGAGCCACCTGGCCCAGCGGGTTACTTTTCATTATTTAACCTTTTGCTGAAAGTGGAATAAAACTTCACTCGATTGAATATTATTCAGTCATAAAAAAGAAAGGAATTCTTTTTTTGAAAGAGAGAGAGAGAGAGTCTTATTTTGTTGCTCCCAGTAGAGTGCTGTGCTATCATAGCTCACAGCAACCTCAAACTCTTGGGCTCAAGTGATTCTCTTGCCTCAGCCTCCCGAGGAGCTGGGACTACAGGCGCCCGACACAATGGCCAGATATTTTTTGCAGAAATGAGGTCTTGCTCTGGCTCAGGCTGGTCTTGAACCTGTGAGCTCAGGCAATCCACCTGCCTCAGCCTCCCAGAGTGCTGGGATTACAGGCGTGAGCCTGGCCAAAAGAAAGGAATTCTGTTATAACATGGGTTGAAAATGTAAGGACATCATGCTGAATGAAGTAAACCAGTTACAAAAGACTGTACAGACTAGAGGATCTTAGTTATGTGAGGTCCTTATTTGAGTTGCAGAATCTGTAGAGACAGAAACTAGGATGGTGGTTGGCAGAGGCTACAGAAGGGGGAAGGGGAAGTTAGTGTTAAATGGGGACGGGGCAGAGTATCAGTTTTGTAAGATGAAGAGTTCTGGACATAGATGGCAGTAATGACTGCACAACAGTGTGAATGTGCTTACTGCCACTGAGCTGAATACTTTAAGATGATGAAGATGGTAAATTTTATGTGTATTTTACCACAATAAAAAAAGGGGGGGGAGAGAACTGCACTGGAGGCAAAAAGTCTGTGTACTCTTCAGTCTAGGGGAAAGCAATGGGAAAGGGTCTAATTTTTAGCAAATGGAAGTGACGAATTAAAAAACTGACTTGCAGAACTGACATTATTTTCAGTCAGTAGAAGCTACCTGCCTCAGTCTTTATTATAAAAGCATGTCAAATTTGAAAGAGAAAATTTGAAATTCCTATTACATTAAAATGAATGACAAATCATGTTTTAAAACCCTTGTGATTGCTACTCAGGAGGCTGAGGCAAGAGAATCGCCTAAGCCCAGGAGTTTGAGGTTGCTGTGAGCAGTGTGATGCTATGGCACTGTACCGAGGGCGTTAGAGTGAGACTCTATCTCAACAAAAAAAAAAAAAAAAAAAAAAACCGGCTGGGTGCCTGTGGCTCAACGGGCTAAGGCGCCAGCCACGTACACCTGAGCTGGTGGGCTTGAATCCAGCCCAGGCCCGCCAAACAACAATGACAGCTGCAACCAAAAAATGGCCGGGCGTTGTGGCGGGCACCTGTGGTCCCAGCTACTTGGGAGGCGGAGGCAAGAGACTCGCTTGAGCCCAGGAATTGGAGGTTGCTGTGAGCTGTGATGCAACAGCACTCTCTCCAGGGTGACAGCTTGAGGCTCTGTCTCAAAAAAAAAAAAAAAAACTTGTGATTAAAAGTCTAGTAATAAGCATCCACCTATCTCCCCACCCATCTATCCATTTATCTTGCATCTGAACGACAGGAGAAGACAGTCAGGGATACAGGAAAACAAAACCACGAACTTTACCCTGTGTATACTCTGATCCACAGTCCCATCATCTCACTGAACCAGACTTGATCAAAGCCACTGTGTCCGAAATGGAACTGACTTTTCAATCACTGGGCATTATGTACAAGCCAGTGAGCAAAAGATATCAATATACACAATTTAAAAGTTCCAATACATCTTATTTTTTTTCCTTATCAGTTTTTCTTTAAGAAATACATGCCAACAAAATTTACGCTTATACTTAGCATTTAGCAGTTAAGCAATTAAATTAAATATTGAGTTTTTAAAACATGGTACAGAATAGCATTTCAATATGATCCAATTTCAATATGACACACACAAATTATACATATATATGAAAAAATATAAAAAGTATACACAAAGCTAACACTGGTTACCCCGCAGTTGGAAAGAGGGTTCAAAGTGAGACAGTTTATATATTTTTCCTTTTAAATTTAATTTTATACACACATTACTTAGTACTGACTGCCTACATGTCACATGACTTGCGAAGATGCATCTCCCCAAGCCTGTTCCTTAGGCTTCCTGCTCTCAGCTATCCAAAGGAAGCAGCCTCCCCCACTCCTCTGAGGGACACCCCCCACCTTGACTGCACCGTCAGCTAGCCTTCCTACCTGCAGGTGCTGCCCTCCCCAAGCTCTCCTCTGGAGGGAGGCTGAAACTCTGCAGGCTCCACCCAGGCCGGCTGCTCATCCCGCACAAGGTGCCTGCGTAAACGGCTCTCTCCGTCCAGGCTTTATCACCAGATCTAGGCAACGTCCCGCAGCTCATTTTATATCTCCACTGCAACGACCTTCCCCACACTGAGCTCATCATCTTCCTCCTACCCAATCTCCAGTTCTTCTATGCTCTTGTTCGGTGGACAGCAGAATCCAGCCACCCAAGTCACACACTTGAGCATCACATCACTTCCCTGCTCTGTCCACAGTAACCACGTGCTGAGTGAGGATGGCGAATCCCCCTATACACACATCTTCTGGAACCACCCACTTCTCTACACCCTCATTCTGCCCAGTCGCCCAGGCCAGTGTGCCTATCTGCCTCCCCAGCACACTACAAAAGCTGCCTAACTCTTCTTGTCTCCATTTCTTCTGCCCTCCAATCCATTCCCCATACTTTCTGAAATAAATCAGACCTTGTGACTTGTCTGCTTAAAATCCTTCCAAAACCCCCAAAGCTCCTCTAATACCTCCTAATACTAATGAGAAGTAATAACACACCCTAATGCAGCGCTCACTCTCTGCCAGACCACTCCCAGCACTTGAAGCTGATTATCCCATCTAATCCTCCCAGCCCTACACGGGGACACTCTGAGCTCTCTGTGCACAGGAGACTAAGGGCAGGGCTCTGCAAGTCAGCTCTGCACACTCTGACCCTGCTCCTCACTTTGTGCCTCATGTTCAGCTCCTCCGTCTGTCTGGGAGGAATCAACACCTCCTTCAACAGTTCCCCTCTGGGCCCTGAACACCAGGGTGAACCACCTGCCTTGGATCTGTGAATCTGCCATCTTCCCCTAACCACCTGCCACCCACCCTTCCCTTCATGGCTTGGGAGCTGTTTCCTGCAAAGACCTTCCTGGCTTTCGGCACACATGGATGAGTCTCACTAGGTGCACACACACTCTGCACCCTGGCATTCCACACTTTGGGACTTCTAGTCTCCCATTCAGCAGTCTTCTCCACTAGACCTTGAGCCTTGGAAGGCAGAAGCCCACATCTGTGAGAGAGTTTGAAGCACACAGGAGGGACCCAGTGTGTGCAGCCTGAATGATGGCAACAGTACCCAAAGAACATCCACACACAAAAATGATGTTCCCGGCTCGGTGCCAGTAGCACAGTGGTTATGATGCCAGCCACGTACACTGAGGCTGGCGGGTTGTAACCAGACCCAGGCCAGCTAAACAACAATGACAACTGCAACAAAAAAAAGCTAGATGTTGTGGCGGGCGCCTGTAGTCCCAGCTATTTGGGAGGCTGAGGCAAGAGAATCACTTAAGCCCAAGAATTTGAGGTTGCTGTGAGCTGTGACGCCACACCACTCTACCAAGGGTGACAGAGTCTCACTCAAAAAAAAAAAAGGCTCAGCGTCTGTGGCTCAACGGGCTAAGGCGCCAGCCACATACACCTGAGCTGGCGGGTTCGAATCCAGCCCAGGGCCCGCCAAACAACAATGACGGCTGCAACCAAAAAATGGCCAGGCGTTGTGGTGGGTGCCTGTAGTCCCAGCTACTTGGGAGGCGGAGGCAGGAGACTCACTTGAGCCCAGGAATTGGAAAGGTTGCTGTGAGCTGTGATGCTACAGCACTCTATTCAGGGTGATAGCTTGAGGCTCTGTCTCAAAAAATAAAAAAAAAAATGATGTTCCATACTAGGAAAAACAATGGGCTGCACGTGTGGGCTCTAGCTGCAGCCACCACGCTGACAGCCAGGCCCTGGGGCAGTACAGGCAGCACGTTTGTTTACCTGCCTCCACACTGGCTGCACAGAGCCACCAGGAGCTTGGGGTGGGGGGCACTCCCTCCTGGATCAATGTTTCGGGGGAGGAACCTGGAAGTATCTACTTCTAAGAATTATCTTTCTGTGTTTGAAAACAACTGGCCTCTGACCTGGAGCGCATCACTTGAATTATCCCTTCTGGTTTATCTACAAAACCTACACAACGATACCTTACTTTTTTCTACACACAGACTACAACTGTTAACCAAAAAAAGAGCAAACCATCACATATGACAGACCCATGGGACCCGACTCTCAAAACCTCCTTCCAGAAAACCACTCATGTGCCTACCAGTCTGCTCTTCAAATGCAAATGGGTGACAGGTGTGGGACTGACCGGTTTATTTTTGCCATATTGCTAAAATGAAGTTACTTAAAACCTTCAAATGTTAATTCAATGTTTTGTTTTCAACAGAGTCTCATTTTTTGCCCTGGGTAGAGTGCAGTGGTTTCAGCAGAGCTCATAGCAACCTCAAACTGTTGGGCTCAAGCGATCCTCCTGCCTCAGCCTCCCAAGCAGCTGGGACTACAGGTACCCGTCACAACGTCTTGGCTAATTTTTTCTCCCTTAAGTAGAGACAGGGCCTTGGCTCTTGCTCAGGCTGGTTTCAAGCCATCTTTCCGCCTCCACCTTCCAGAGTGCTAGGATTACAGATGTGAGCCAATGCGTCTGACCAATTCAGTTCTTTTTTTTTTTTTTTGGTAGAGACAGAGTCTCACTTTATCGCCCTTGGTAGAGTGCCGTGGCATCACACAGCTCACAGCAACCTCCAATTCCTAGGCTTAGGCGATTTTCTTGCCTCAGCCTCCCGAATAGCTGGGACTACAGGCGCCCGCCACAACGCCCGGCTACAATTCAGTTCTTAATAGTAACATTTTCTTTTACCAAAAGCCTTCCAACACACAAAGTGGAAAATTATCAGACATGTAGGCTGTCAGTCTAGGGGCAACTTTCTAGATTTCTAGCCTACCTTGAACCTGCCTTTACTAACAAAATTCTCCCCAGAATTATCTCCATGCTCAGACTCCACTTCCCGGGACTCATGGTCTGCTTTCCTGTCTCTTCACACAAACTTCTCCTGAGCTTGAGCACCCTAAGAACCTGTGTGACCTCGTCCTCTCCCAATACTGCATCCTCGACCTGTGGATAGACAATTTTGATCTCCAGGCCTGATTCTGTCTTCCAGAATGCATTTAGTCTCGGCTGAACGAGGAAGAGCCCACCACTACTGATGGCAGCTTGAACTTATTCTGCCAAAAACTAAATGTGGTTCTTCACTTGGAATAGAAAATGAGGGGAAAAAGTCTTTATTATTATTTTTTTCAATATGTGGATGAACTAGTTAAAAATGTATTGTGTCCCACCCCTAACTTTTGGCTTAGTAACTACGGAGGGTGTATTTTGTGTGTTTCTAATTTCTAGGCCAAACCTGAAAACCGGGATGCGGGGTGCAATCTTTTCACAGCTGAACGGCCCTGGCAGACAGCCACTTAGCTATCCCTGTGTATGGATGTGATCATGTAAAATGTGACTGTACAATAAACATGACTTATTAACCCACCAGCGCTGAAACTGTATCATTCTTAACAATTTAACCGGTTTCTTTTGACTCTAAAAGAGGCTGCATCACTTTATAGTATTAATAACTAAAATACTGATGTGAATGTTTTATACCAGTATTTTAAATTTACATCATTCAAAATCATAAAGAATATAACCCTCTGCTTTTATGTTTTAAAATTCCTAAGATAAAAGTCACCAAAAATTCACCATCTTAAAAATTTTAAAGTGAACAATTCAGTGGTTCTTAGCATATTTACAATGTTATGTCACCCTTACCACTACTAATTCAAAACATTTTCATCAACCCCAAAAGAAACCCATACCTATTAGCAATCATCCCCAATCCCCCTGGCCTTTAGCCCCTGGACCCACCACTCTGCTGTCTCCACAGGCTTACCCATTCTGAACACTGCGCATGGATGTGACCATGGAACTGTGGCCTTCTGTGCCTGGCTTTTCACTTCCCCCAGTATTTTCAAGGATCATCCCTGCTGTATGTACCATAATGTACTTCATTCTCTTTTACTTCTTTTTCTTTGGAAGACACTGTCTTTTAGGCAAAACTGTGATTTAATCATGGGAGTGAAGTATAAGTTTTGTTTCACGTATTTTTATCTTTTTGCTTTCATTTTAGCTTCCCATTAACCAAAGTCAAACCAAACTGGTTTGAACTATTAGCATTTCAGTACTTAAACATAAACCATTCCTTAGAATAAGCAAGCTAATTTGAAATATTAGCATGTTTCAAAACAACCTGAAGTTATTAGTTGAATGTATATTTCACATATTTTAGAATTCAAGTGTATGTGAATAGTATTAGTGAAAAACGCACAGCAAAAATATTCTAAATCTTTCCCAGGTGCAGTGACTCAGACTTGTAATCCGAGGACTTTGGGAAAACAAGGCAGGAGAAAGATAGTTGAGCTCCAAAGTTCGAGACCAGCCTAAGCAAGAGTGAGACGCCATCACTACTAAAAATAGGAATATTAAGTTGGTGTTGTGGTGGGCATCTATAGTCTCAGATACTAGGAAGACTGAAGCAGGAGGATTGCTTGAGTTCAGGGGTTCAAGGCTGTAGTAAGCTATGACCCAGCTTGGGTGACAAAGCTAGACTAGACCCCATCTCTAAAAAAAAAAAAGAAAAATTAAAAAAGAAATTTTTTTGAAGGAGCGAGGGGGGTGGGGTCTTGGTGTGTGCCACACCTTTTGGGGGCAAAACACGACTGTAAGAGGGACTTTACCCAACAAATGCAACCAGTGTAACATGGTTTCTTGTACCCTCAATGAATCCCCAACAATAAAAA
>CAUYRH010062794.1:0-22513 GCA_963574655.1 Perodicticus potto | reverse complement strand
AAGCTGTCACCCTGGATAGAGTGCCGTGACATCACAGCTCACAGCAACCTCCAACTCCTGGGCTCAAGCGAGTCTCCTGCCTCCGCCTCCCAAGTAGCTGGGACCACAAGCGCCCACCACAATGCCCGGCCATTTTTTTGGTTGCAGGTGTCATTGTTGTTTGGCGGCCCGGGCTGGATTTGAACCCGCCAGCTCCGGTGTACGTGGCTGGCGCATTAGCCTGTTGAGCCACAGGCGCCGAGCCAGGCTTTTTCTTTTTTTTTTACGGTTTTTGGCTGGGGCTGGGTTTGAACCCGCCACCTCCCACATATGGGGCCAGTGCCCTACTCCTTTGAGCCACAGGCGCTGCCCCAAGTGCAGCCTTTTAACTGAATCTAAAGTTTACAAACAAACCTTTTTATTTTTATTTATTTATTTTTTAGAGATAGAGTCTCACTTTATCTCCCTCAGTAGAGTGCCGTGACGTCACAGCTCACAGCAACCTCCAGCTCTTGGGCTTAGGTGATTCTCTTGCCTCAGCCTCCCAAGTAGCTGGGACTAACAGGCACCACGATATCGCCCAGCTATTTTTTTGTTGTCGCAGTTTAGCCGGGCCAGGTTCAAACTGGCCACCCTCAGTATATGGGGCCAGCGCCCTACCCACAGAGCCACAGGTGCCGCCCAAACCTGTTTTTTTTTTTGCACTTTTTGACGAGGGCTGGGTTTGAACCTACCACCTCTGGCATATGGGGCTGACACCCTATTCCTCTGAGCCACAGGCGACACCCAATACATTTCTTTTTTTTTGGAGACAGAGTCTCCCTATGTTACCTTCAGTAGAATGCTCTTGTGTCACAGCTCACAACAACCTCAAACTCCTGGGCTTCAGCAATTCTCTTGTCTCAGCCTCCCAAGTAGCTGGGACTACACAGCTCACCACAACTCTTGGCTATTTTGTTGTTGCAGTTGTCATGGTTGTTTGGCAGGCCGTGGCCGGTGCCCTAACCACTGAGCATAGGCAACGCCCTATTAATAAATGTTTGTTTTTCTTTTATATTTTTCTTTTATGTTAAAAATGAACACATAAGAGAAAAAGACAAATCAATTCAAAGTGGGGAGACCAGGAACAGGGCAGGGGGAGGAGGAGGGAAGGGGATGGGTATTACCCCACTTGATGGGCATAATGTTACACAATGGCACACCTTTTCTGGGCAGGACACAATTATAAGAGGGACTCTGCCTAACAAATGCAAACATTGTAACCAATTTCTTTGTGCCTTCAAATTAACCTAAAATTTTAAAAAATGAACACATTTATTTTTTTTTTTGTAGAGACAGAGTCTCACTTTATCGCCCTCGGTAGAATGCTGTGGCATCACACAGCTCACAGCAACCTCCAACTCCTGGGCTTAGGTGATTCTCTTACCTCAGCCTCCCGAGTAGCTGAGACTACAGGCGCCCACCACAACGCCCGGCTATTTTTCTGTTTTGCAGTTCGGCCGAGGCCGGGTTTGAACCCTCCACCTTTGGCATATGGGACCGGCGCCCTACTCGATGAGCCACAGGCTCCGCCCAAATGAACACATTTAAATACCAAAGAATAAAATAAGTTTCACTGAAATAATCCTCCCAGATTGATCAGCACAGTTAGAACATCATTAAGCCATAAGGGCTAAATTGATGGCTTCTACACTCATGATTTAGTTCTAACTTCCCCCACCTGCCACCACAAGCACATGAGGCTGGCTAGTGAGAATTTGTGGGGTCGAACACAACAGTCTGTTATCAGCTTTTTATTTTTATTTTTTTTGTAGAGACAGAGTCTCACTTTATCACCCTTGGTAGAGTGCCGTGGTGTCACACAGCAACCTCCAACTCCTGGACTCAGGCGATTCTATTGCCTCAGCCTCCTGAGTAACTGGGACTACAGGTGCCCACCACAATGCCCGGCTATTTTTCTGTTTTGCAGTTCAGGGAGGCCGGGTTTGAACCTGCCACCTTTGGTATATGGGGCTGGCACCGCCCTGTTATCAGCTTTTAACAAGTGTGTTGTGTTTGTTTGAAGTCTGAATAAAACGCACAGATAAACAGTATTTTTTTAATCCTGTCTATGTAACAGTCCATCACATTAAGGAAGACCAAAAGAAAGCTGAAGGAAGAAAATAGATTTTTTTTTTTTTTGGCCAGGCTGGGTTTGAACCTGCCACCTCTGGTAATATGGGGCCGGTGCCCTGCTCTGTTGAGCCACAGGCGCCACCCCAGAAAATAGATTTTTTTTTTTTTTTTTTTTTTGAGACAGAGCCTCAAGCTGTCACCCTGGATAGAGTGCCGTGGCATCACAGCTTACAGCAACCTCCAACTCCTGGGCTCAAGCGAGTCTCTTGCCTCCGCCTCCCAAGTAGCTGGGACTACAGGCGCCCGCCACAACGCCCGGCCATTTTTAGGTTGCAGCCGTCATTGTTGTTTGGCGGGCCCGGGCTGGATTCGAACCAGCCAGCTCAGGTGTACATGGCTGGCGCCTTATCCCATTGAGCCACAGGCGCCGAGCCGAGGCTATTTAATTTTAAATTTGAATCAAATAAAATTATTTAAAATTAAGTCCCTCAGTAATGTTAATACCAGCCTCATTTCAAGCACTCCATTGCCTCTGTGGTTTTCGATTATCCAACTGAACAATGCAGAAAAGAAACTCCCCTCCCATCATCACAGAGCCAGCAGAGCTGCTACAGAAACAAAGCAAGTGAGATGTTCAGATCCTTGAAGGCTAATCAAAGTCCAGTAGATTTAATATTGAAAATGAAATGAGGGGCAGCGCCTGTGGCTCAGCGGGTAAGGCACCGGCCCCATATACATAGGGTGGCAGGTTCAAACCCGGCCCCAGACAAATTCCAACAACAACAACAAAAAAATAGCCTGGCATTGTGACGGGTGTCCTAGCTACTTGGGAGGCAGAGGCAAGAGAATCGCCTAAGCCCAGGAGTTGGGTTGCGAGCTGTGAGCTGCCACGGCACTCTACCAAGGGTGACAAAGTGAGCCTCTGTCTCTACAAAAAAAAAAAAGAAAATGAAATGAAAGCAGAAAACAAAATATCATGCTAAAAACGACCCTCTCCCGTCAACTTTTTCTTTTGAAGACTTCCACCTTGGAGACTTCAAGCAAAGCTTCGTTTGTAATGCCACAGATATGCAGAACTGGAGGAAACCCCTGAGCTCATTCAGTTCCAGCCCCTCACTTTACAGACATGGAAACGAAGACAAGCAAGATACACACTTCAAGCAAAGCCACACAGCTTGTTAGTGTCGCAGCCTGACCTAAACCTCATCGGTTCTTCTGATACCTTTATCCCATCCCTTTTAAGTGAGAAAAGAAAAAAAATTAGCATAAAAATAGCAAGTACAGGTTGGCCATCCCTAATACAAAAATCTGAAATCCAAAATGCTCCAAATTCCTAAACTTTTTGACCACCAACATGACACCACAAGTGGAAAATTTCACACATGATGGTATATGGCTTCTCACAGTCAAAACTTTCTTGCAGGCTCGGCACCCATAGCTCAGTGAGTAGGGCGCCTGGCTCAAACCCAGCCCGGGCCACCTAAAACAACAACGACAACTGCAACCAAAAAATAGCCAGGCATTGTGGTGGGTGCCGGTAGTCCCAGCTACTAGGGAGGCCGAGGCAAGAGAATTGCTTAAGCCCAAATTGACGTTGCTATGAGCTGTAACGCTATAGCACTCTACCATGGGCGACACAGTGAGACTCTATCTCATGAAAAAAAAAAAAAAACTTTGTTGCAGTAATGAAATTGTATAAAACTATACAAAAATATTGTATAAAATTACCTTCAGGCTATGAATATAAGGCATATATGAAACAAACTTCTTATTTCGACTTGGGTCCTAGCCCTAAGAACATCTCATTATGTATATGCAAATGTTCCAAATTTGAAAAAGTCTAAAATCCAAAATACTTTTGGTTCCAAGCGTTTCAGGTAGAAATACTCAAGCTGTAACCAACCTAATGGTCTATAAGTCAAGAATTTAACAGACTTTAATCCAACAATAAATATTAACAAGTGCAAATCTCAGTGGGAGACACAACAGATTCTAAGGAATGGTTGGTGGCCTCAGGAACCTTATGGTCTCACTAAGAAGCTACGACAGAGGCACATCAAGGGATACTAAAAACATCCAGCTATAATCAAATGGCACCATGGGACAGAGTTATCACATTAAGTCCACAGGAAGACAGAGCACATCTAGCTGAAGTTGTCAGAAGAAATCAGTAGGTCTGAGAAAAGTGTAAAAGAAAGAGCCAGATGGGGAGAAGAGCAAAGGGCAGACCCTGAAGAGAGAATTGCGTAAACCAAGCTGCTCAAGTGCAGCTATGCAGGAAAAAAAGAGGGGAAAGGGCGAGGCAGCCTGAGCCTGACAGAGCTTCCCCAGCACAGCAACACAGCGTGCGGGAAGGCCGCGCTGACCAGCAGGGCGAGGACTCCGTGTTGGGCCAGCGTGGGGCCTACTTTATAAAGAACACTTTCGGTGCCTAGGGAGGATAACAACAAGATAAAAACAGGGTTTAATCTGGCAGGGTAATTTAGAAAATTTTAGAAGAAGGAATCTACAAGTCAAATATCTTATTTATCTGTGATTTATAATTCTGTGATATTTGAAAAATAGGTGAATAAATAGCATTCCAATGCCAGAACACATACAAGTTTTGATATTAAACCTCTCTGTCAATGTATTTTAATTGGGCTATGGGAGGAAGTATCTTGCTATCAAATTCTAGAAACTTGCATAACCATGTATGTGTAACTGCAAACCATTCCATTTCTCTACTAAAAGGAGAGGACATACAACAGGGCAGATGGCTTGAACAGTATCTCTGAATTAACTAAACTTTCTTATTTTCTACATTCTTTTTTTTTTTTTTTTTTGCAGTTTTTGGCCAGGGCTGGGTTTGAACCTGCCACCTCCGGTATATGGGGCTGGTGCCCTACTCCTTTGAGCCACAGGTGCCGCCATTCTCTACATTCTTAATGCTCTGGCATCTGAGGCCTCCCTGACCAAGGCAGGAGTACCTCTCCCAGAGTTGGCTCATACCTAGGGTCCTGTCTGAGCCTGCCTTTGATATGAAAGCCAACCACTCGCAAATCCATAACCCCAAACTTCCTATATGGGCTCTATCCCCCTGCCTTAACCAGCCATGGGCCAGGAACTGTACAATGAGAGACCACCTCTACATCCCAGAGTAAGCTGAAATTATGCAAACCGTCCAACCCTAAACCCGTTGAGTTTGCTTACCATGCCTTGCTCGTTCCTTCTTGCAGAAACCACAATGAGGTCTGCTATCCTCAGTTCCCCTTCTTCCTCTCTGCCTCCCACTTCTCTCTCCCCCTGCTGGTTTCACCTCGATGCTTCCCTGTGGGGGGCCCAGGTGGCATGTCGTGCCTCCCACTCCTGTTTGTAGAGGACTATGAGTATAATTAAAGGTTCTTCCTTCATTACAATCATTTTCATGTCTGTGTGGCTTACCCAATCTCATCAAAACAAACCCCATTACGAATAAAATAAACTCTCAAGACTGAACCCAGAAGGTTCTCGAGGGGAAACAAGTCATCTGAACTTCAGGCCCATTCACCAGGTGCCTTACACTTCCACACCAACCATCCTTCTTTTCTTTTATGCAAGAGCCATCACCAAAATGTCACTTCTGAAAAGGAAGACTCAGAAATTCCTGTGACTCAGAAGGTCACTCCTGAAGTTCTGCCCTAAGTTCATTCTTCTCAGTGGACTCTGCAGCTCACCAGGAGATGCTGACACACGTCCCGTGAGGACAGGAGGCTCTGTCTGTCTTGCTCACTGCTGTATCTCCAGCTCCCAAATATGTGCCTCACACGGTGTGTACCCAATAAACCTGACTGCTGACTGAATGAATGCAACAAATAGGCACATGTGGGTACACATGCCTGCAGAACACAGCCTGAGAGACAGGAGGATGCGGAGACTCCTAAGCTGTAGGCAGCCTGCCCGTGGGGCAAGATGAGTTCCACAGTCAGACTGGAGGTTAAATCCCTGCTCGACCACTTCTAACCTGTGACTTTGGACCAATCACCTAACTCCACAAAGCAACATGAACCTACTTCAGAAGGAAAGGAGTCAATGGGCTAACCCACCTAGAACATTTACATTCTGGTCACGATGGCAATGTAAATTCGCGTTTGGGGTCGCCCACCATCACCCCCACTTTTCCATTTGAAATACCCAGCAATGACAGATGAAATAGGCTTTTAAAAGAGTGAAGGTAGCATCATATCTACAATTTTTAAAATGTGATAAACATGTTCCACAAACCAGGAACAGAAATCCTAACTGGTAAATACATTTGAAGCCACAGGCCAAGGTGGCCAGGCCCCAGATTCTCCCACAAGAGAGAAAAGCAGATGGAAAATCTGCCCGCTGCCTGAAACCGGGACCTGCATGGGGCTGGAAGCCTCGATTGCATGTCACCTACCTTATCAGAACGCTGTGATGCCCTCGACAGCTCACTTCCTCTACAAACCACTGTTTCCTCTTCCGAAGGCCCCGTCGGCTGCCCCAACTGACAAAGGAGCGCAGCAGCTCCCCTTCCGTGCTCTTCTCTCCTGCCGCGTAACTCTTAGCTGGCGCCAGGCTTTCTCCCAACACTTTCTTATTTACCCAACATCCCTACACAGTGACCCTTTTGTGATTTAACATGTGTTAATAATTCCACATCTTCTAAAAGGTGCTTTTCCCAATTATTTACACATTGGTAAATATTCACCTCAAAACCCTCATAAACCATCTCTTTATATGACACAAAGGTAAAAAGCAGCAATGGAGGCTCAGCGCCTGTGGCTCAACAGGCTAAGGCACCAGCCACATACACCTGAGCTGGCGGGTTCAAATCCAGCCCGGGCCCGCCAAACAACAATGACGGCTGCAACCAAAAAATGCCCGGGCGCCTGTGGTCCCAGTTACTTGGGAGTCAGAGGCAGGAGACTCGCTTGAGCCCAGGAATTAGAGGTTGCTGTGAGCTGCAATGCCACGGCACTCTATCCAGGGTGACAGCTTGAGGCTCTATCTAAAAAAAAATTAAAAATCAATAAAAATCAATAAAAAAAAAAGCAGCAATGGAGTTACTTAGTACCCAGAATAAAACAGAGAAATTACAACCTACCTTCTAGAGCCAGAGATAGAATGAACATAAACATAAACAGAAGTAGCACAAGCTCATTATTCATTCACACTTACCATGCAAAATGAAAGTTTTATGAAGCCCTGAATAATATATTATTTGTTATATTACACAGGCAACTAATTCTCTGTGAGAAGTAACGTGTCAGTATTAACACTCTAACTTCTGGACATGCAGGCATTGAAATGTCCTCTGTGGAAGGGATAGGACTATAGTCTCTGAAGGGGCATCCCGCTGTAGGACAACTAGCCTTGAGATAGACAACAACAAATGGAATTCTTAAGATATTGCTGGGCTTTGAAGAGCTGAGAAAAACTACCAAGGCACTAAGTAAAAGGACGGGAAGAAGCAGGAACAAACAGGGAAGAGAGGAGGCAGAAGAAAGGTGAGCCAGAACCCAATCTGTGCACAACACGCAAAGGACAAAGAACACCGGTGCCAGGGCCTCATTCCAGCACCGGCGCCAGGACCTACAGTGCTGCTCCCGCAAGCCCCCCTTCCCTGGACATGTAAGTTTAGGGAACTGATCCTGAAATTCCAGTAATAAACCAGAACCTTCACCTGGAGCTAAAGTGATCTCAATAAAAGCAATCCCAGCATCCTGGCAAAAACAAAAACAAACCCTCTGAGAGAAACTGGGATTAACAAACACTCAATTTATAGTCAATTAATACTGATCTCAAAATCAAGTATCAGAAAATACGCAACAAAAGAAGCCACCATGAATGAGCAAGAGCCAAAATGACAAGTTTAGACACCTAAAGACTTTAGATATCACAATTATCAGACACAAAATGTGAAATTTATAGTAAAGGTTCAAGAAAACAAAAGACATCTCAAAGTGAACAAGGAACACAAGACAGTCAGAAGCCACCAGCCACATATGGACCCCAAACCAAACGAGCTGTTAAAAGGTGAAGACAAATCACTGAAATGTGCAGCTCAGTGAACTGTTAAGCAGAAGGGGAGGCCCAAACGGAGAAATTTAGGGAACTAGAAGAAAGAACTAAAGGGATTTCCAGAATGCAACACAAACAGCATGGAGGAGGAGAAAACAAAAGCAAGCTTAAAGACAGGGAGAACAGACAGAGAAATTCAAACAAGAATCCTAGAAAGGAAGGCCAGAAAGAATACAAAAGCATCGCCATTTCAGAAGACAACAGTGAGAATTTTACAGAAATGATGAAACGTGAATACAGAGGCAGAGGAGGCGTACACACACCAAGCAAGAGAAGAAAAGCTCAGCCCAGCATTCTGCGGTTAGACTGCGAAACTCCGAAGTCCAAGAAAAGGATATGAGGGGAGCCAGAAGGAAAAGACATTTAAAGCAACTGCAATTACAGCAAAAACAGAAATTACAACTGCTATGACCGCAACTAGCAGGCAGTAGAGTATGACCCAGATGTTAATGCTGCTACGACTGAGCTGTGGGACGCAAAGGACAGAACTGCAGACAGTGAAGAGCAATGGAAGGGGACAAAACCCAAGAGACTGCCCCCCTGCAAAGAGAAGCTTAACTTTGGTGAAAAGAACAAATTCTTAGCATTCTTTACTCAATTAGAAAAATATTCTACTTACCAAACCTGAATCAAGAAAATAAAAAACCAGGCTCAGTGCCAATAGCCCAGTGAGTAGGGCACCAGCCACCTACACGGAGGCTGAAGGGTTCGAGCCCAGCCCGGGCCTGCTAAACAATGACAACTGCAACCAAAAAAAATAACTGGGCGTTATGGCGGTGCCTGTAGTCCCAGCGACTTGGGAGGTTGAAGCAAGAGAATCGCTTAAGCCCAAGAATTTGAGGTTCCTGTGAGCTGTGACACCACAGCACTCTACCAAGAGCGACATAGTGAGACTGTCTCAAAAAAAAAAAAAAAAGAAAACCTGAATAATCCTACAGCTATTAAAGAAATTGTAAGAGTTGTTAAAAATCTTCCTATTTAAAAAAAAAAAAAAAAAAAAGAACAGCACCAGTTTCAGATGGTTGTATAGGAAAAACTTTAAAAAATTCCAGCAACAGATCATTCCAATATAATACAATTTTATATAATAGAAATAGAAGAAATGCTTGACAACTGGCTTTATAACCTTTATACCAAGATCAGTCAAAAACAATTTAAAGAAGGGAAATTTAGGCCAATATCAGTTATGAATGTAGAGCCAAAATCCACAATCCAGAAACATAATTCACCACATTAATACTCAAGAAGAATCATCAAACTCCTGAGCTCAAGTGATCCTCCCTCCTGAATAGCTGAGACTGCCATGATGCCCCACTAATTTTTAAAATTGTCTCTTTTTTTTTTTTAAGAGATGGGGTCTCACTATACTGCCCAGGCAGGTCTTGCATTCCAGGCCTCAACCTATCCTCCCACCTTTGCCTCCAAAAGTGCTGGGATTACAGGCCTGAGCCTCTGTGCCCAGCTCCAGAAAACATTATTCTTAATGTTGAAATATTAAAAAACTCTCTTTAGATCAGAAGCCAGATGACCCCCTTTTTATTTTTATCACTTCTATTTACCAAGGTACTAGAGGGCTGAGCCAGTGGAAAACAGACAGTTTATCCATTCACAATCTATCTGCCAAGAAAACAAAAAAACCTACAGACAAAATGTAATAATTAAATGAATCATCTATATTCACTTAATCCAGTAGTGGGAACAAAGAAACTAGACCTAAATTCAAACACATAAACAAATCTGAGCTAATGTTGAGTGTGAAAAAGCAAGTCACAGATGGCTACGTACTACATGAGACCATTTACTACACGGTAACTTATTTAAAGATACAAATGTATGTGGTAAAATCATTTTTTTAAAGAATGAGAAGGACAAAATGCAGGGCAGTGACTGCCTGAAGAGGTTAGAAAGGATGGTGTTGAGGAGAAGCACCAAAGTGGGTTCTCGTTCTTAAAATGGGGGTGGGGCGTTGGCAAGAATATAAGCTCTATTATCACGCTTCTTGCATATGTTATAGAGTCTTCAGTAAATGCATCAACTGTTATACATAAGTAAGCTAATGGACTAGTTCCAACAAACAATGGTCAGAAGACACACACAAGTGACAGACTTCATTGAAGCTCCCATAAAAAACAGCCCCTCGTCAGAGGTTTCACTCCCAGGGCAGTACCACAGGAAGCATATTACCCACCACAAATATGCCACGAATCTACGTCTGCTACTCTGGGGAAGAGTACAGCCTCAAAGCAGAGAAAAGGGGACCACAGTCACTAAGCACCAGCCACGAGCCAAGTTCGGGGCTGGTGGTTTCCCATGTCTCCTGTATTCCATAAGCCCAGAAAGCCCTCATCACACACCCACAGTGGAGCCTCCGGCCAGCCCTGCAGCTGCTCACGTCAGGACTTCCCTTTACAGTTGTAAGATCTGTCTTCCCACACCAATCTAAGCACGTTCCTCTTCAAGCCATGAATACGTTCTAGAAAATCAATAATTAACTTTCAGAACCTATAATTCAGATCTTAGTACAGTTATTCAGGAATCTGTAATCTGGACGTTTGTCTAATACATTTGGACAAAAAACTTCAATAAATCAAACAGCACACCCAAACATTCAATTTTGAAGAGAATATATGATCAACACATAAAAAGATCAGAACCTCACCAGTAGTGAGAAAAATACGTTGTGTTCTAAATGTCTCCATACATAGGAAAAATTAAACTCATGTAACAACAGATATGTGGGACAGAAGACTTCGTGTGTATATACGTATATGCGTGTGTGTACGTATGTGTGTAGAAAGAGGTGACCAACATGTAGAGAATGTTTTGTAAATATTTTAAATTTTGTAAATAAAAGTACATGCAGCTACAATCTCCCACTTTCCCTGTGTATGGCAACTTTTGGAACACCCTATATCATTACAAACTATGAGCTTCTACGTGTCAGATATATATATATATTAAAAAGACAAATCATCGCCAATGTTCATTAAGGTGTAAGAAATTTATGGAAGACTTACATATAAGTTTCTATGACTTTTTTGCAGAACAATTTAGCAAAATCTATTAGTTTTTTTAATGTGCAAACTCGTATAGCTAATAATTTCACATGTAAGTGCCCAAAGAGGAAAAATTCTCACACATGTGGAAAAAAAAAAAAAAAAAAAAAAAATCACAGAAAAATTCTTTGAAGGATTATTTGTAAAAGTGAGAAGAAGGAAGGAAGGAAAAAAGCAAAGAATGAAGTAAAAAAGGAAGGAAATATTAATAAATGTCCATCAATATTAATACATGCCCATTTTTATCTGTCTTCAAGTAAAAGCAAAATCCAAAATACCTTATTTTCAAAAAGAATAGTAAAGCTAAATAAATTAGCCAAAACTTACTTCAAAAAGAAAGAGGATGGAGTCCAGCTCCTCCCTTTGTGATTTATTATTCCCTGGAATATTAAAAAAAAAAAAAGAAACAATGAGTTATCACGACGTTTAAGTTTTAGGATGTTACAAATTATGTTTAAGGGTAGCTTAAAACATTTAAGCTTCAACATGCATTCATTTATTTAAAAAATAGCAAGAAGGCAGTGTGGCGCATGAATTAGGATTACAAATGGATAAATGACCCAGGTGGCTCTAGCAGAGTTTCTTATCAGCTCAAATGATGCCAGAATGCGCAACAAAAACAAAGAGAAAGTTCCAGTTTGGTAACGTAAAAAGTCACAGAGCAGATAATAACTGTGAAAAGTAGCATCGCTTTTTAGGCATTTCACACTGTCCTCTTGATCGTAACACCGGCGGCAGTTACCACTTACTGTCTCCTCTATGTACACATGTTGTGCTTAGTGCTGGGCACACATCGTCTAAGGTAGGAATCAGCGCTTGTTCAGTCAAGAGCCACATAGTAAATATTCTTTTTTTTCTTTTTAATCAAAGTCTCACTATGTCGCCCTCAGAGAGTGCCATGGAGTCACAGCTCACAGCAACCTCAAACTCTTGGGCTAAAGCTATTCACTTACCTCAGCCTCCCAAGTAGTTGGAACTACAGGCACCTGCCACAACACCCAGCTATTTGTTGCTACTGCTGTTGCTGTTGTTGTTATTGTTGCTGTTGTTGGTTGTTTAGCAGACCAAGGCTGTGTTTGAACCCACCAGCCCCGGTGCATGTGGCCAGCGCCCTAACCACTAAGTACAGGTGTCAAGCCCACATAGTAAATATTCTAAGCTATGCAGGCCTCTCTTGCAACCCCTCAGCTCTGCTGTCACAGTGCAAAAGCAGCCACAGACAACACATAACTGAATGGGTATGGCTGTGTCCAGTAAAACTTTATTTTACAAAACAGGCAGCAAGCTATAAAAGGTGGACCCCTGACCTAACTGAATCCCCACAGCTCTGTAGATATTAGTCATTCATTGCCAAGTACTAAATAGAATGTCTGTATGTCCAGGAGTATTCTAGGCCATGAGGATAGAGAGAACACAACAGAGAAAAATCCGTGCCCTGAGGAAGTTCATGTTCTGGCAGGACATGTGATTCTATAAACGAGAAATCAAATGAGAGGGAAGGCAGATGGGAAAGCCAAAAAGAGTGGCAGGCAACTGTGACTGAGGAAGTCCGCAAAGACCCTGCTGCTAAGGTAACATCTAAGAAAAGCTCAAAGAGGTGCGGAAACAAGCCATATGGAAACTTGGGGGAGGCCTGTTCCAGACAGAGGAATTGAACAGTGCGAAGTCCCCGCAGCCAAGCGTGCTTGGCAGGGTCAGGGAATAGCCAGAAGGCCCCTGAGGCTGGAGCAAATAAGGGGAGGGCTTAGCAGTGAGGTTACAGCACAGGTGGGAGGGGAGAAGCCAGACTAGGTAGAGCCTGAGGGCCCTGCAGGGCTCAGAGGGAGGAGCCACTTGAGGGTTTAGAGCAGCAGATAATCAAGATTGGACTCACATTTTTTTTTTTTTTATTGTTGGGGATTCATTAAGGGTACAGAGAACCAGGTTACACTGAGCGCATCTGTTAGGTAAAGTCCCTCTCATAATTGTGTTCCATCTCTGTTTATTTTCAACTGGCTTTTACTTTTCTTCAGTTTCCTTGTTTTTTTTTGTTTGTTTGTTAGTTTGTTTGTTTGTTTTCCCATTGTCCTTCCTTGTAAGGATGCGTGGGCCAGCAGTTGCCTCCCAAGTAGCTGGAATTACAGGCGCTCGCCACAACGCCCATCGGTGTTCTTTCCTGGTGGTAGAGACGGGATCTTTTCTCTGGCTCACTCATGCTGGTCTCGAACCGTGAGCACTGGAAATTCACCCGCCTCGGCCTCCCACAGCGCTGGGATTACAGATGTGAGCCACCACGCCTGGCCTCCATCTCCATTTTTAAAGCATGGCTCCAGCTGGCAGGCACAAATGTGGGGGGCACCCATTCCTAAGGCTACTGCAGCCAGGTGAGGACTACAGAAGCCAACAGGGGCTCAGTGTCACCAGTTTAGGCAACGAGAAGAAGACAATGATCCTGGCCTCTTCTTTATTTTGGAGATACAGCCACAGTTTTGGCCTGAATAACTGGAAGGCTGAAGTTAACATAAGACTTCACTCTTCCTAGTAAACATTTTTTTAATTCCTTTTTCAGGGTGTACTTTCTTCCCTGTATTCCAATCAAATATAAATTGTACTAAAAGAAAAAAAACCTCACTCTTTTTATTGGTTCATCATTATGACTGTCTGCAATAAACTGCAAAAAATGGCCACAGATTTTTCCCTCCCATAAAGGTATGTCTATTTCTCTGTTCCTTGAAGCTAGGATGCCCTGTGACTTGTTCTGGCTAACTTAGCAAATGTGAGGCCGGCACGTGCTTAAAAACCCCTATGCAGGTTCGGTACCCATAGCAGGGTGGTTACGGCACCAGTCACATACACTGAGGGTGGCAGGTTGGAACCCAGCTTGGGCCAGCTAAACAACAGTAACAACTGCAACAAAAAATAGCCAGGCACTGTGGTGGGCACATGTGGTCCCAGCTACTCAGGAGGCTGAGGCAAGAGAATCACTTAAGCCCAAGCATTGGAGGTTGCTGTGAGCTGTGACACCAGGACACCCTACCGAGGGCAATATAATGAGACTGTCTCAATAAATAAATAAACCCATATGCACTTGCTGAGCCTGGGACTGTGAGGCCACCACATACAGGAGCCCGACCCAACCAGCTAGCTGGGAACAAGAAGCCACATGGAGGAGAACCAAGGCGTCCTGGCCAACAGCCGGCCAACCCCAAGATACATGAGTGACACCATCAAGACCACCAGCTAACCTCAGAGGCAGAAGCCTCAATCACAACTGCCTGGCTGACCCAGAGGATCATAAGCTAAAAGGCTGGTGTTTCAAGGCATTCAGTTTGGGGATGGTTTGTTAATGCTGAATTAGTCTCAGCATAAACTGCTTCAGTGTTGAACTGCTGTTTTTCTAAAAGGGTGAAGGGAAGAAAGAGGAAAAGAACTAAGTAGGGAGAAAAGAAAATTAGAAAGAAGGAGAGGGGGAAGAGAGAGGAAACGCTTTACAAATAGCTTTTTAGGGCTCAACGCCTGTGGCTCAACCGGCTAAGGCGCCAGCCATGTACACCTGAGCTGGCAGGTTCGAATCCAGCCTGGGCCCGCCAAACAACAAAGACGGCTGCAACCAAAAAATGGCGGGCACCTGTGGTCCCAGCTACTTGGGAGGCAGAGGCAGGAGACTCGCTTGAGCCCAGGAATTGGAGGTTGCTGTGAGCTGTGATGCCACAGCACTCTATCCAGGGTGTCAGCTTGAGGCTCTGTCTCAAAAAAAAAAACAAAAAAACAAATAGCTTTTTAGTTGGCAGGGTTTAGGTTTTTTTGGGTTTTTTTTAGATCTAGGGTCTTATTTTTCTTTGCTACTTTGCATACAATATTAAATTTTTCTCTTCCATACACCTGTGAAAAAAAATAAAGTGGAGCAAGGTAAAAAGCAAAATGCAAATCAGATGGTTTCATATTTGTAACACCTACCAATTTAGCAATAAAAAAATTAGGTTCATGATTTATATCAGTTTACAAATCACAAGGGGACAACTGAGCAACCTCTAGGACAAGAACGCGTCAGCACCGGGACACACGCCCATGGAGGCTGAAGCGCTCAGTGAGACCTGGAGCCACCTGTGTCCATCAGAAACCTCTCCCTGCTGGACAGGTGACTCTGTCACAGGAGGAATCCGGGCATCCAACAGGAGGTCCCCAGTTCCCCCTCTTTACCCAGCATATTCTGTCCACTCACCCTCTTATCTTTCCTCCTTACACAAAAGGACCACTGGACACTCCTCTCCATTTCTCTTTTTCTCTTGACCCTATTCCATTCACTTCCCCCAAATCCTGCCACCACTGGTTACACACACACACCCCGCAACTGACCCTCTCCTCAGCCCGAGAACAGGCAGGTGCACCCTTAAAAACTTTCCCACGACCAGCCTGAGATATGATCTCTGTCTTCATGTGAACTTTCTAAAGGGGATTCTCACAGGTCGCCCTCACCAGCCCCCCACCTGTTACTCTGTGTCAATATGCCTGCCTCCTGACCTGCTGCTCCCCTAGAACTTTTCCCTCAGGTGTCACTGAGCACCTCAGGGATGGGATGAACCCTCCCTGCCCAGCCCTGCTATGCCTCACCCCCCTGCACCATCAGGCAGTGCTCACCTTCCATGCCTTCAACTCTCCTTCCCCCGGGCCTCAGTGCTGAGACCCTTTCCCAGCACCCCTCTCACAACAGCAAATTTATCTGGCCAAAAAAAGAAGGAATTACCCCAAAGTTCTGACTGACTGTTTTTCCCTAAATATACTTTCTACTTTGGCAACAGTGTGATTTCACCTCTCTCCCCCAGAATCAAGTCCCCTGTATTTTCACTGCCCAGCCAGTAACGACACCCACATATCCCACAGGAACCTCAAACACAGACTGCCCAGAGATGGGCCTTCCACCTCCCAAACCTGGCTCCCTCCCGGGTTCCCACTGCTGTGACAGCACCTGGCCAATCTGACTCAGCAGCCTGAGGCCATCCGTGATTTTCCCTTTCTCTAACATCCAAATATCATGGGACAATGGACCCAGTAAGACACAACACTTTCTTTTCCCTGGGTCAGGTGTCACCGGCTCCCACACGGATGACAACACCAGCCTTCTCATTGGTTTTCCTACCTCTAGTTTACTTATCACTTTTGAAGACATTTGTCTTTTTGTTTTTTGGAGACAGAGTGTCACTTTGTTGCCCAGGCTAGAGTGCTGTGCCATCATTATAGCTCACAGCAACCTCAAACTCCTGGGTTCCAGTGACCTTCCTGCCTCAGCTTCCCACGTAGCTGGGACTATAGGGACCTGCCACAACATGTGGCTAATTTTTCTATTTTTAGTAGAAACAGAGTCTCACTCTTGCTCAGGCTGGTCTCAAAATGCTGAGCTCAAGCAATCCACCTGCCTTGGCCTCCCAGAAGGCTAGGATTACAGGCTTGAGCAACGCGCCCCGCCCAAGACATTTGTATTAGTAGCAAATGTTTTCAAGAGCTCTAACCCCTTGAAGAACAAAGTCCTAACTCCTTGGCCTGGAATTCAAGGCTCCTTGTAAGCATAACCTGATTTCCTACAAATCTCTTTACACACTTCATGCTGCAAGATAAAGAAATGCATACCTTACATGTGCTGTTAGAATGACCTCTGCCTTTAACATCTTCTCCCCTATACCTGCTATTTTCCTCCACTTGAAATCTTGCATCTTCTTCAATGTGTATCCCCAAGCTGTCTCTTCCCCAAAGCCTCACCAATAGGCTCAGCAGGAAGTCAGCCCTCTTCCCAACAGCCACAGAACTGTGTCTCTGTCTCTTTTTTTCTTTTTTGAGACAGTCTCACTTGTCACCCTTGGTAGAGTGCCGTGGCATCACAGCTCACAGCAGCATCCAGCTCTGCTGCAGTTTGGCCGGGGCCGGGTTTGAACCCGCCACCCTTGGTATATGGGGCCGGCGCCCTACTCACTGAGCCACAGGCACCGCCCGGTCTCTGTCTCTCTTACAGCACAACTGATTTTCTATATTGTTTAATAAGTTACTTTGCGTATGGCTTATTCCCAGACCAGTCCACGAACAGACTGTGTGAAAACAAAAGACAGCAACAGCAGCTAATAGCTACTGGCCATATGCTCTGTGCCAAACTCTGTCCTAACGTCCTAGGATACCTCTCTACCCATTCTAACCTCAGAGAGAGGTTAACATGCCCAAGGAGAAACAGTGACAAGGGCAGAGCAGCATCCAAACCCCATTTGACTCCCAGGCTGCACTACCCTGCTGCCTAAATACACAGCAGAATGTACAGTGTGACTTTTCTGCTTTGAGTCTCAAAAAATATTTTATATATGGGCATAACCAAAATCCCTTAATAATATATATAGAAAGAGAGATAGGGTATCTTCAACAGTGGTTGCCTCTGCAGAGCAGGACAGAGGATCCAGGCAAAACAGACACTTTGGTTTTCATTTCAACCCTTTAACGGAATCTGCATTTTAAAAATAATAAGTATGTTTCTTTCTTTTTAAGTAAATTATTCCTTTGGTATCCATCTCTTTGAAAGGTTCCTTCTTCTGTTTTCCCTTCAGCCACTTGTTGTTCAACGAACACCTGTAAAAGCAAAAGCTGAAGGGAAACAAAGACGCCAGCCAGTCCACCACGTTCTCACGGCTCTGCTGAAAGCCTGGCAAGAAGGAGAGCTTGAAAATGTGTGATTTGTGGCTCATGATGACACATAAACTTGTAAAAATACTCGAATGTTTTTTAAAAACTTTGTAGAAATACTTACCTTTTAATTTCAAACTATTTTCCAGTGTTATAAAATTTTCATAGAAGATGAAATATATCTGAGAATAGTTGGCCTCAAAAAACTGCTTAAGATCACTCGCATCCACATTATCTGAAAAGACAAGTTTTCATTTATGACAATCCATTCACACATCAGAATTCAGAAACCAACTTTACAGAAACGAAGGAAAATAAAATTAGTTGTATTCCCTTACGTAAGACAACACAAAGCAGCATCCCCACCTAGAAAAGCTCTGAAGTGCATCTGGGGTACCACTGTGGGGCCAGTTCAAGGTCAGAGCTGATGAGGTACCGCACTGAACAGCTGGCGGTACGAAGGAGCTGGGTCTAGGGTCTACCAATATGACTTGTTAGGGAATAAGGATGTGGGGCTCATGGAAAAGGCACCTTTGACCCAGCCACAAAGAGAAAAGGGTTTGCACCTCTGAAGAACGACTCAGCAGGTACAGGTGACATAAGCCACAAAGAGAAAAGGGTTTGTACCCCTCAAGAACCAGGTACAGGTTCTCCATGGACCAGTCTTTCCTCCCTCTCCACCAATGTCACTCTCTGGATGTGAACAGAAAAGCCAACTCAGGTGAACTGGCCACACTCTCCCCTAATTCCACCTGCCCACTTCATCGGGGCCCACATGTCACCTGCCCTCTAGCCTCTCGATGACCTGTCCCCCTTTCCTGTGTGCTCACCGTAGGGCCTGCCCTGTGCTCCTAGAGTTGTCCCTAAAACCAGGGCCTGCAGATATAGGCGGGTAGTGTAGCCCAGCCAGAACTCCCTTGAGAACTGAGCAGCAAAGCAGACGTCCATCTGTGTACATTTTCCTCAGCAAAAAAAGGTTGTTTGTGCCACTGACAGGGTCCTGACCAAAGAGTGGTTAGCAGGGAACATAATGTGAGAGAATACATCAGTAACCTGAGGAAAATTAAAACGGCTTCTTTAAAATTCCACAAAGAAGGCCAGGTGTGTGGCTCGCACCTGTAATCCTAATAACTAACACATTTACCTGTGTAAAGAGCAGCTAAGAGTATTGTCAACCCACAGGAATATAATCGTGCTTATGACCTACACAATTTTGCCAAGAATTTGCCAGCACCAAGCAATAGTTTTGTACATTTTAACTCCAATACAAACTGCTAGCCACTCCGCCACTAACACGCCCTCCGCCCCAGGCACACTTCACTCAGACAGCTCCCACCCACTCACCACTCGCTGGTCAGCTGGACACCCCCACCCACCCTGTGCTTCCCCTCTCACAGAATATGTCACACTTCACTTAATTCTCACAGAATCTCAACTGAATTTCTGACTTAATTTGGACTGAATGATCTCTCTTCTCTGTTGGATATATCCCTACCTTCAGGGAGCCCACAGCCTATCTCATACACCGTTATGTCCTCTGCAACTAACACAGTATCTCGGTCAATGTTTTCTTGGATGAACTGAAAAAAGAACAGCCTATAACCTACACTGATAAAAGGATGACCCCAACCTATAGACCTACAGGAAAGGCACGGCCTAACTCTCAGATCCTTGGGACTATCAAGAGAGAAATTTCCTCCTCTACTCGGACTTCTGACTTCTGTCTACAGCCCTGGCGTCTGCCCTGCAGGTTCCACACTCAGTCTGCTGCCAGCTGGACTCCTCCACGCTAGGGTCCAAAAGGTCTTCCAAATAAAACACGTCCAAAGGGACGATCTCCCCTCAGATCCTGTTCTTCCCACAGGCTTTTCCATATCCGTATATTGAAACCGTTGTCTACCCCGCTGCTCAAGCAAAGTCTAGTGTCCCAGGTTCACCCCTTCACTGCCCGTCTCCAGCATGTCACTCACCACACCTCACGCTCTAGCGCTGGGCCAGCTCTGCCCTCCACAGCCCTGCCTGGTCTGTGTCAGATGCTGTGGCCTCTGCCCAGTGTTGGGCTCCCTGCTCCCACTCTTCCTTCACAGCAGCCAGCACGAAAATGTAATAATGTCAACCAAATCAGATCACTCCTCTGCTCAAAACCTTCCCACAGCCTCCAGTAGTATACAAAATAAGCCATGAACTCTTTACCATGGCCTGCAAGGCCCTGTGTGAGTGATTCCCCATCCAACACCAACCCCACTGCACACCGCTCTCCACTTTACACCATCCACTCCAGCCGCTGGGGTTTCCTTTCCAAACACATCCTCCACTTGGGGACTCTCGGGGATGCTGCCCCCACTGCCAGATTTCATACAGCTGGTTGGGAACCAGGAACACACATTATCTACTCAAAGAAACCCACAAAGGCCCCCCACACGCCCCTCTTCACACTTCCCTGCCACCCCCCACCCCCACCCCGGGCTCAGAAACAGAATGATGAAAAGAAGGCAGCGATTTCCTTAGCAGGGAGGGTGTGGAGCGCTGACGCACAAGATGGCATGGAAAATGACGGGGCAGTCGACAACTCCCCCATCTTCCCCTCCGTGACCTGAACAAAGGGGACCCTCACCAAGTGTGAAGGGTACTGAGATGGTCTGAGAGGCAGGGAGTCCCAGACGCAGCCACCGTTCCTCTGCCATCGAGATCTTCCTACCCTCACCACGTGTGAAGGGCGCTGAGCTGCTCTGAGAGGCAGGGAGTCCCAGACGCAGCCACTGTTCCTCTGCCATCGAGATCTTCCTTGTGGATCAGGCACAGATGATGCTCAGCCTTGAGCACCCACTAACAAGACAACTAGATGTGTCCCGTGAGACCCCTGAGATACCATGAGATACTAAGTTTATTTACATGTGTTGGGGACTCCTCATCTGGGGGTTCTCTTCACACTGCTCCCCTACAACACTTAATCCACTGGAAATTGCTGATTTATTTGTTTACTTCACTGCCTGGCACTCCCCTAGCGTGGAAGCTGCATGAGGGCAGGACTCTTCCCTGCTTTATTCATTGTTACATGCCTGGCCCCAGGAACAGACCTTGGTACATAAAAGGTACTCAAGGCATACTTGTTCAATGAATAAACAAAGAATAAATATCAAATACTTTGTATCTCTAATTCAAAATCTAGAATTGCTTCTTGATCTGTCCTTTTTCTAAAAAAAACTCATCAGAATAATATTTATCAAGTAAACACAGATCTTAGGGAAGGCCATCACAGGCCCCAGGATTTAGCTTCCTGTAAAAAGGAACACAATAAAGCAGGGTTCTCAACCTTCCTAATGCCACAATCCTTTAATACAGTTGAGGTGAGTTGTGACCCACGGTTTGAGAACTGCCGATTTGGAAAGTACGATGAAATTTCATCTGCAAGCATGTGCAAGTGTTCTTTCACAGAAATTATCATCGTAATCCTTTTGTCTGGTTCAATGTCATATTCCTCAAAGAAAGCAGATAAGGGAGGCAATGTGTAAATTTTATTTTCATCTACTTTTTTTCCCCAAAGCTGAAGTTTCGTTTGGAATGATCGGATCTTTTCAGACAAATCGAAGCATGTTGCACTTGGCCCTTGCAGTGATAAATTTAACTCATTCAAGATGGCAAAGATGTCAACCCAATAGCTATTTTCCGTAGTTCACTTTTATCACTGAAAAGTGCTTCGAACTGTGGTCTTGCTTTCTGATTAAAAAATGTTTTGAGTTCATCACGAAGCTCAAAAACACGTCTTAAAAACTTTTCCTCTCCACAGCCATCTCACTTCAGTGTGAAATAGCAGAGCATTGTTCGGCGCATCCAACTGGTTGCACAGTTGTGAAAACAGTCGACTGTTTAAAGTGCTCACCTTTACAAAACTGAGAGAACTTACGACGTTTTCCATTACTTCTTATAACTCTTGTGGCAGTGTCTTCATTGCTAATATTTGCCGACAAAGCATACTCTGAGTTCTGATGACTTTTGGTGATTCATTCAGTACCAAACGTTGAAATCCAGATCGACATCCTAGCATAGCTGGAGCACCATCTGTGTAAACACCACCAACCTTTTCCTAAGAGATCTTATGCTTTTTCAGAAATGAACCATCTGTGTCAAATACATCTTGTACAGTAGTTGTCATTTCAAAAGGTTTGGAAAAAAGAAACTCATCTTTAAAGTCGCCATCATGAATATACCTCATGTAAACCAGTAACTGTGAATAGTTTGCAACGTCTGTAGATTCATCCAGCTGGATACTACATATTGGAAGTGGAGCAGATTTAATTTCCTGGATTACCTGATCAAGAATATCAGCAGACATGTCATCTATTCTTCTGCGGACAGTGTCGTTAGATAAGAAAATTGCACTCAATTTTGTAACAAATTCGTCTCCAATCATAACTTGAACAATGTCTTTGGCCACTGGCAACAGTAAATCATCAGCAATGGTGTGAGGTTTCATAGCTCTGGCAATTCCTAGTGCCACCAAATATGAAGCTTCAATGGCTGCTACATTTTGTTTGTGGTACTTGCCACCAGTGTCAAGTCTGGCTTTCTTGAGTCCATCAGCTTTGCTTCTAAAATAGTTGGTATCTGCCAGAAAAGCTCAGATGCTTGTTATCAAAATGTCATTTTAGTTTGTTCAGCTT